>LPNX010827557.1:8298-23090 GCA_001517045.1 Pseudotsuga menziesii | reverse complement strand
TTGTATACGGAGCTCATTTTCTTTGCTTCTTATATATAATATTTTTATATACATAATATATCTGCATAAAATAAATGCATATGTACACGACGCTCCTCATATATGATACTCATATATATATATATATTTTATGCACGCATAACACAATTCTCCATTTTATGCATATGTCTTTTATAAGTATTTCTTTTATCACTATTATATATAATACTCTTAGATATATATATAGATGCATGCATCAATAATGCTTTCATTGTTATCTATATATGATTTTATATATAATTATCTCATGTTCCTTTCAATTTAATCTCTTCGGGGTTTTCCCTTGTTCTTTTCGTTAACCTTATAACTACTTGCCTCTTTTGTTTTCAAAGTCGATAGAAGGCTAGGCTAGGGTAGTTATTTTGGCTAATTGTGCTAGTAACTCAGGAAATCCCTAACCACGGTCTTTTTCCTTTATACGTTCAAATTTTCTGTCGTTAAGGTGCGTCTACGACCTAAACCTCCAACTGGGAACTTGGGCTGTATTAGTTTCAAGGTCTTACTGGTGGGGCCTTGGCCTTGGGCTCCTCACTAGAAGACGAAATACAATAACATTCAAAAGTTTACAGAGCATTCAGGGGTTTACAAGGGGGACATTACATCCTCCTCCCCTTAGATACAACACCGTCCTCGATGTTCATGACTTTGGCCAGTCTCCCCTTTTTTTTTCACCTTTCTTATTCTGTCCTTCCTTGACTTCTTCTCAAATTTCCCATCGTTCAAGCCCTGCAGTTTTCCTGTAGCAAGTTTTGGGTCTAGCCCACCATTTCTTCAGTACAACATGTACAAAATTTTTAATTCAACAAAACATATGCCATGGATTCCTTTGTATTGTAATAATCTACAATCTTCTAGTGTTCCCTTATGCCATAATATCAATCATTTTCATAATGCAAATAAAACATGATTACTACACTTTTCTGTTGGTTTTATCTCCAACATTTGGTCAATTAGGTTGTCCTCTACCTGAGGAACAATTTTTTCACATTAAGCAATGTAATTGTCTTTTGGAAAAGTCATTTAACATGTTTTTATGCTTGTTATGTTTTTCCAAACTCTCTTTGAGTTTCTTTTCCCTTTTTCTGGTGTGGACTTACAATAATTCTAAGGTTACTCTCCTCAGTGACATCAAACAGCGTCCTGTCCTTCCAGATGTCCAAATTTTTGCCTAGGTCTTTTGCCACACCCCATGCCTAACACCAATGTGCTCACGTGGCAATCGCTTGCCTATCACCATTGTGCTCCTGCAGCATGTATGCCTAACACCAGTGTGCTCACGCGGCAATCACTTGCCTAACACCACTGTGCTCCTACAGCATGTATGCCTAACACCAGTGTGCTCACACGGCAATCACTTGCCTAACACCACTGTGCTCCCACAACATGTATGCCTAACACTAGTGTACTCACACGACAATCACTTGCCTAACACGACTGTGTTCCTGCAGCATCCAAATTTTCCTTGTTCATATTTGTACAAATTTTAACTTTGATTATTGCAATGCGCACTCCAGGGTGCTTTCATGACTTTATTGTCATTGTATCGGTTCATGAATCAACTACACATCAAGTCAAAGCATTCATTAACAACCCAAAAATTTCAATAATCAATTATCATAATTTGTATCAATTTTTATTCGTCGTTCACAAGTTACACATACTTGTAAACAAAACAAGGGAATTACTTCTTACTCCTTTTCTGAGTGAATGAGCATAACTTACATATACAGGCACATTTATATACTATAATGTACTTCGATGTAGCAATGGTCATAATCTTGGTGAAGCCTGCAATGTTAGTATGCAACAACATCATCATCAGTTAGCCCTTGTTTATAAAAACCCTCGAGGTTCAACAATTTTACTAAGTAAAACAATACCCATACTTAACCTCCTTATCTATGGCAACAAATATTTCTTAACGGTTGGCTCCAACCGTTAATGTTCCTGGCCTATCCTGCCATGTTAGCATATCACATTATACAGCATTCATCAACTTATTTATCAATATCAAATCCATATCAGCTCTTAAGATGCCCATCTTAACATCACCCAAGCAACAACAATGTTCCCAAATTCTTAATGGTTTCATTCACAAGACTACCCACAAGATCTTTTAATCCAGTGCTAGAATTCAATTCTAGGGTTCTTGCTAGAATCTAAAAATAGACCTATGATAGCAATAAAATGGTATATATTTGCTTAGCATATCAATACCCAAAAATAAGAAATGCCATCCATGGTCAAATCAAAACATAGGATAGTTTAAGATCAAATCTCAAATCTAAGCAACAAGGAACCAATTCCAGAATGTTCACTAATAAGAGCATGACTCTAAGAATTCATTTTCTTAATTATGAAACTGGTACAAAACATTTCAGTAACAGGTTCAGAGTTGATAGCTGATTTAATTTGGAAGCCAATTAAGGATTTTGACCTCAATGCTCAACCACAAGGTCAAAGGTTTACATATATCGGCACCAATTTCTAAAAGTTATCCAACAAATTTCAATGGGCAATAAACTCGGATGTGAAACAAATGATACAAATGTTGAATGCAAAGTGGTTGGAGGATTCACGGCATTCATTTTCAATACGCGATGATTTAGATAACAAAACAATCCTTCAATAGTGCTAACACCCAATAATTACAAAGGAAACAAAGCTTTCAATGTAAGGTAAACCTAGTTTCATATGGTCGTCATCAAATCACCCAACATGTTATGATTCCTTGTGGAATTTGTTTGTTCATGGTTTCACGCGCAACCCCAAGTGTAAAGAGGTGCTTCAATGTTAGTACTCCTAACATTAATTTAATAAAGCTTGTACTTGTATAGACTTGACAGTGCAACATATGCTTTTAGCATTGCTTAACTGATGCTTAAATATTTTTACTATGTGTGATAGTTTTGTGACTAATCTCTTACCGTTACTCCTAAGCAATCATCTTATCACGTTTCCATTTTAACAACTGCCTTGCTATCCTCAAGGGACTCATGTGAGTTATGTAGGTAGGTTATGTATCTATAATTTGTAATCCCCAACCTGATACCTCTACGTCTTGGAGTATATTCTGATAAGCCACTTACCTTTACAATTAATGAACCCCTAATCAAGTAGGGAAGACTTACAATCAATATTCAATCAGCATTAGCTCTTTCGGAAATTAGGTAATCCTTTTAATGTTATTTCCTAACAACATTATTTATTGTGTAACCTACACATATCAATTCAGTTACAACCAATTCAACTATGAATTTCAAATCCCACATTACTATTTTAACAGGAACCACTATAGAACTTTTGACGACAATGAGTTTGACCAAGAAGACTTCTATCCTATTTCAAGTCTATTGGGCCAACCCGAATAGAGACAAAGCGATCATCTTAGTTAGTTGTAAACATATTCGTAAGTCATCAAGGGAATAACCAGATACCTGTGTACTTACATGCTTGGGTCTCACATGGAGCTGTCAAGGTATTGGGTCATCTTTGTTGTGAATGTTCGGGCCAATGTTCTCGCCTCCCCTGCACAACTCCAGGGTCAATAAACATGTAGTTCCAAAAATAAAACATGTAGGAGCGTTTTGAGCCCAATTAGGCCCAAGTGTTTCAACTCCGGCTCTGATACCATATGTAATGTACCTCTAATACCCAAATGCCATTATGTGTGAGCGAAGGGGGTAAAAGCATTTGAATTGCTGTTACTACATAAGCAGACCATCATGTTAGTGGAAAAAGTTGTGTTCTAAAAGACCTTTCCGAAAGGTGCACGTTCATTTGACAATTTAACTTCCATCCTCCTCTATGAAAAACTAAACATTAATAATATATTTTAATGTTTACACGATTAATTAATCCCCTGGCTTTTGATAACATGCCCGGATTCTACTTAATCCCAGTATTACTTATATTGACTACATGCAGGTCTCCTAAAGAATTTGAAGCGTTATTTGCATAGTTAAATCTTAGCCACTAGGTCTCCCACATTATATCTGAGATACCATAAAATTTCTTGGTTAAGTATGCTATTGCAAATCCTCTTTCAGGATATTCTATTATTTGACGCGTTGTGCAAGACCCAACAAAATCTTATTTTCGTGTTTTTAACCAAAGTGCTGTGACAGTCCAATGAATAATATTTGTAATTAATACCAATCATGCTTCAGAACTTTTACCTTTATTTTTTTAAGAGAAGGAAAATATAAGAATAAAATCGTCACAGTATACAAGTTGGGAAATACTTCAAAAACATATGAGAGAGAGAATACATCCTGTCCCAATAATCTAGAGCAATTGTGAATCATGGAACAATTTTAAATGAAAGCACACATGGTCTTCTTGCATATTTTCACATGATAGGCACACATGAATCATTTAAACATATAATATCACACATACAAAAAACACATACATCATAAAAGAGGGAGACAAAGATATACGTGGTTCACCCCCAAACTCGGGGTTACATCCACCAAACGGTTCCATCATGCGATATTGTTTTATTAAAGAGTTCAAATGATTTAAACATTGCCATTCTTTCTTTCATTTCATCGTACACACTCTCCTCAGAGAGTAGATAGAAACTATCTTTGATCAAACCGATACATGGGAAAAATTTAGATAGGTTCCAACTAGAATGCTAAATACCCTTCCCAGTGTAATGTATCTTGGTTTACCACAGGGTTTTGTTAACCCCATCCATAATCAAATGCGGATATACATATGATTCCACTATTCAACAAAATGTACTATGTCATATGATTTTCACTGCTTATTTTGCATTCATAAAGATATAACTATATTTCCAAAAAACAAACCGGCCAGCTACCGGCTACCATTCAAACCGTACACCGTACAGCCACCCAGAGTCAACCTATAAGATAGAGATTCCCTAATTTGGTATATATATATATAATGGATGGAAAACTATTTTTCCTACCCAAAGTCATGCTGCAATATCTCCTACACAGAGATGAGTAGATTTTGCCTACCCATTTTACATTTATCTATTTGCACATCAGCAGAAATGGTATAGGCAGACACGCCCACCCACTGTTGACTAAGTCATAAGAAAAAATGTGCATAATCTGATTCACCAAAAATGCCCAATGCAAAACTAAGAACCTATTCTTCAATGCCATATCATAGTTCAAGCATATCCAAACAATAATACATCCTACTCAGTCTTTAAACAAATAACATATAGGTAAATCGTTAGTCTGATATCTTATGAGTAATAGCACTGAGGTAAATCGCAGTTTTCTATAAGAGATTAATATCTTGCCTGTTAAGATCAAATGCCGTATCCTTTCTGGTCAGTTGTTAAGACTGGCCTCCAGTCTTATCTCCTTCACGCCACAACTCAACGTATCTGCAAAAATCGCAGCCTTACATTGAATGCCGTTGACTCCATTAAAAAATTGACATCACAGTTGGTACACTACGCCATAAGAGGTGCGGAAACCCCTAGCAGACCAATACGTTTCAAGGATTAAAGACACCAAGGATCCCTCAAGACCAGGAATTCGAGAAGGTTCGATTTTGACCTATCTGGTAATCTAACGTTACCAGAGATTTACGATCTCAACTTTAAATGTACAGTTAAAGTTTATTAGAATGCATGAACCGCGACTAGGGTTCTTCTTAGATCTGCGTCCAAATACCGTGAGAACAAGAATGAGTCTAAGTTGGTTTAACACGAGATCGAAACCACAGGTTAGGAAACAGGTCCGTGTTATACAATGCGTTGGGACAACGTTGGGACAGACAAGGAATCACGATTCTCAATCTTCTCCCTGGTTGTGGAAATAAAAGCTGATAATTAGATGGAAGAGAAATAGGAGCTTAGCTCGACGAGGCTCTAGAACAGAACAATACAAATTGAATCCAAAACCTAGAACAAACTCACCTCTTTAAAATGCCGAGAGGAAAACTATCGGTTCAATAGGAAAATAAATAGATTAGAACAAGACGCAGAGTTTGACAATTTCTTCAAATTGTATTTATCATAACAACTATATTTATCGTGGGTGCGCCATACCTCGACCGAACTTACATGAATTCAAAATAGCATGGTCAGGAGTCTTACCGGATTAGAATGCACATGATTGGATGCTTACCAGGTTCGCAGAGGTCCTACCTCTCCCACACGTGGAGATTGATCTTTATCACCATGCATAGCTTGTTCCTTCCCCAATTGCATAGATCATCCATCTATCAAATGCAGAGATCTTTTGTTTATAACACTCAAGAATCGTTGCCCATAGAGAGCGCACAGATTTGTCCTCCCCTTTCACAAAACGCCCCCCCCCCGGGTCCTTCCATAAAACGAAAGATTTATAGCCCCTTTGAAAAGCGCAGAGGCGTATCTTGTTTTCCCCCCCCAAATGCCTTCCTTCAACCTTCCTTAAATGACTGCCTCTATCAATCTCTTTTGACAGTCCGTTACATACTGCAAAATACATAATGCCTCCAAATTGATTGTCAGGCGTTTCTGGTAACTCCACCACTATTGGCGACTAAAATTTAGGGCAAAGAATAAAACCACTCACCTATAATCAACGTCTCTTTCTCTAGTCAAAGCCAAGTCACGGAAATTAATTAAGGCGTCTGAGGTTATTGACTATGATTCGAGTAACGGTTTCCACCATCAATTACCTACCTCCATAATCAAAGGAGATTTAAGTATATGTGAGTCGTTAAGAATATATACACATATAAATATATGTTATTGTTTCCTTTTCCACATAATCTCCAAACATCATTACTACTTGAATGTAAGTAAGGTTCTTTATATATTTATACAAGGGATTCATTTTCTAATATATAGAATACTCTTGTATTTAGATATATATATATATATACATATGCATAATATAGTGCTCATTTATTATGCATATGTCCTTTACATATCTACTTGTATACGGAGCTCATTTTCTTTGCTTCTTATATATAATATTTTTATATACATAATATATCTGCATAAAATAAATGCATATGTACACGACGCTCCTCATATATATATTTTATGCATGCATAACACAATTCTCCATTTTATGCATATGTCTTTTATAAGTATTTCTTTTATCACTATTATATATAATACTCTTAGATATATATATAGATGCATGCATCAATAATGCTTTCATTGTTATCTATATATGATTTTATATATAATTATCTCATGTTCGTTTCAATTTAATCTCTTCGGGGTTTTCCCTTGTTCTTTTCGTTAACCTTATAACTACTTGCCTCTTTTGTTGTCAAAGTCGATAGAAGGCTAGGCTAGGGTAGTTATTTTGGCTAATTGTGCTAGTAACTCAGGAAATCCCTAACCACGGTCTTTTTCCTTTATATGTTCAAATTTCCTGTCGTTAAGGTGCGTCTACGACCTAAACCTCCAACTGGGAACTTGGGCTGTATTAGTTTCAAGGTCTTACTGGTGGGGCCTTGGCCTTGGGCTCCTCACCAGAAGACGAAATACAATAACATTCAAAAGTTTACAGAGCATTCAGGGGTTAACAAGGGGGACATTACAGTCTCTCTCTCCAGAAAAAGTACCATCACCCCAATACTAGGTCAACTAACTAATCCACCACATATGAGAATAGGAGAAACCACTTAAGCATTAGGAAATATATATATATAAAATCTATGTTTTGGACTTTCTAGTTGTGATTTTTTTTGGGTAAAATCATAATTTCAAAGACTTTACGATGTATGTTTTTGAATGCATAAATGAATTTAGCACCCTCAAATGAACTCCTACACTAGTACATAAAAATTAGATAATAGAAAATCCTCTTTTAATTTTTCATAACACATTTATGAACTAAAAACATGGCCATAAGAAAACCCCTTTTAATTTATCATAACACCTTTGAGAAATTATTAACACTTATAACTTACAAAACCTATGTTGATGAGTTCTGAGTACCTAAAATGCACTAAGTGTTAAATACTTTTATCAAAGCTAGGTGATATTACTTTAGCCACCTAGGCACTAAGAAAAGGGATGATTACACAATGCTCGAAAATATTAACCATTAGCACATGCGTACATCATCCAACATCTCCTAGCAAACCATCATACCATCAACCTAACCACAAATATATCAAAATATCTCACCATGAGATCCTACAAGGTTGGTCCATGTGAAAATATCACAAATGAAATCCTCACAATATCAAGGGATATTAGTCTATGGAATATATGCACTCATGAGATATCTTTCTTAGTTGGTAGTTGACCTCAATCGCTAAGTATTCTTCCATTGGGTGTTGGAGATCTCATGCAATATCAGGGGACATCGATCAATGATGAATATGCATACATGAGATATATTTCTTAGTTGATGGTTGACCTTAGTTGAACGTTGGCTTAGTGGCCTTCTATTTGGTGTTAGACATCTCTTTCCTAGATGGTGAACACACTTCATGATGGCCACATGGAGCTTGATTCAATTTTTGGGAAAAATAACTATAAGTGATGCAGAGTATTGTACATTATTGGGGAGGGACTCGAGCGCTAGATACCACATGGCATCTTGGGTTCATATTTAAAGGATCGAGGATGACTCTACAACACTTATGGCTTCGAAAATGTTCGAACAGTAGAGTAATTTTTTTATATGGATTTTGTTGAGGCTAAAGATGGAGTGATCTTGACTTATATAGCTAAATCACCTTGGAATAATTATTGTGCATGACATCATGATTGGATGATGACACTTGTACTCTATATTTGAAGTTCTCACTTGTGTAAGACATAATGACACATATAGAATGGTTGTAAGGGTTGGTTCCCACATATTATTGTGTGCATTCTTTAGCTCTCTTATAAATAAAGGAAAGATAGAGTATTTCATTAACATGAATTTTGTGTTCATTCTTATTCACTACAAAGTAGAGTTATGGTCAAGAATATGAGAGAACTTGCTCTCTCTCTCTCTCTCTCTCTCTCTACATGTACTTGTTTTTCTCTCTTTCTTAGGAAGGAGTATTTTTTGGTCTTCTTGGAGTTTATTGGAGCTTCTTGGAGTTCTATGATTAAAGTTTTACGATTGGTTATTGAAGAATAGAGTTTTGGGGGAAAACATCAGGTGGAATTGTGAACAAGGGATTATTGCACTTTATCTTCTTGGTGGATGATTCGTAAAATGTTGTGGATATTCCATGGAAAATCTTACAAATTAGTTCTTTAAATGTGTTATTTCCACTAAATATTAAATAACTAGAACTAAAAGTAAAATAACTAGAGAAAATAAATACATAATCCACACAACAACATAGGATTTATCTTGGAAAAACTCACTATGGGGAAAAATCCCAACTAGAAATGAAGACTATGCCTTGCCCTTTTCTATAGAATGCAAATACAAAGAAATGGGTACGGTATGTGGAGTTACCAATCACTCTATGCCCATAATAGATACTGTAGGATATGGGATGGAGTCATAATCATGGACTCTTTTAAAGGCACTTTAGATGCCACATAACAATGAAAAAACATGGAACCTATGACTTTAGGTGACAATTAGAGGTACTTCCCTAATGGAATTGAAAATGAAGTAAAAAGAAAAAAATTGGGTAATTGAATAGGCTTTCATAATATATAACTTTTATCTATTTAAAATTTGTGTAAATGATTATAAAATTAGTTTCCCTATATTGGATTTCAAATTTTCAATACATCATAACATATATGTTTGTGCCGGTGCAACACTATATGAGATAAATGATGTCATTTTTGGATAAAATCTTGCTGACATATAAAGGACATATGGTACTAGTGAAACAATATTTATTCAAAAAATTTCATGAATTATTATTTTTATTATTAATTATTGAAGTCTGAAAACCTTGAAACAAAAACGTTTTGTGCGGGTGCAACAATTTAGGGGAAAAACTTAATGAAATTATTGATTTCTATATATAACATTATAGAGCTCTCTCTCCTCTAGTGCACCATATTGTTTTCTTGTGAAATGGTGAAGGAAATCAGAACTTATATAAAAATAAATCGTTGTATCTATTTTTTAAAACTAACCTGTGTCATTTAGAAATAATAATAAATAAATAAATAAAACATACATTTTTAGGAAAAAATTACATAATCAGAATCTTTAGATCGTATTCTACAATATTCTATATTTTCATAAAAAAAAATATTGTGTTTGTCATAGAAAAAAACACCATCGAAACTGAGCATATTCATAGAGTTATGAAATACATGCAATAGCCCTCATTTATTTGTCCTCGCCAATAGGTTTGGTAGTCCAAATCTTTTTCCGAACATCATGCCAAGACTTGTTCCTACCAAATTTTTAAATTTTACAAAACACATATGCGTTATATCGCATATGTGTTTTATATCGCATATGCGATATAACACATTTTATATCACATTCGTGTTTCATTACGTTAATTTAAAAAACAATTTTACATATACATTGGTATTGGAACACCTTACATTTTCTCCCTCTATAAAAAAAACTCCCCCCCTTTGTCTCTCTAACACACATCCACATACCCTCTCTCGATCGCTATTTCTCTCCTTCACCATCCCTCAGTCCTCTCTCTCTCTCTCTCCCTTCCATGGGGGCATCCCCTAGGGACCAATATGATATGATGTTCATTCATATTGGGGGGTTAAAAATAAAAAAAATATAAACCAATATATTGGTGGTATATTAAGGGTAAAAGGGTTTTTTTTTCTATATAAATATGCAATATGATGGGGCTTATTTTATTTCAAAGCGGCTAACTGCGCCTCCACCATAAGACATAAGCTTGCGTGCACCTGTGTGATGTTTCATAGGTTTTTCTGTGGTTTTTCTCCATTGTTTTTTCTTGATTTTTCTCCATCGTTTTTTCTGGATTTGGAGGGCGGTTTTTTTGGTGCATAGGAGTGTTGGTCCTCTAGTGCATAGCGTTTTTTCACCGATTTTTTCCACTGTGATGCATAGCAGTATTGGTCCTCTGGTGCATAGCATTTTTTCACAATTTTTATCCACCATTTTCTGGTCATGGGTTTGTGGTGGGTTTCTGTGGTGCATAGCAGTGTTGGAGGAGACACATTGGAGGAGGGCACGCATAGCCACTGCATAGCATTTTTTGAGGGAAGAGATACTATGTTTAATCCTCTAATTAAAAATGCCATTTAATTCTTGTCTTTGTTGGAGTCTATGTTCTACATAGCTGATTGTTTCCTTGCTGGTTGACAGATGGCTTACATATTGTGTTGTTAATGCCCAATGTGAGGCAATGATGGGTATGTTTTTATGTGCCCATCAGTGGGGGATTTGCTGCTAGGGGGAGAAAGCAAAGGTAGGATTCTCGGATTATTGCTTGCTGCTAAGTTATCTCTATTTAGAATGGCTCTAGTGGTTACATCTATGCTAAGTTTGGTTGCTCGGGACGTTGTAACTTTTGATCATGCCATATGGGATCGTCACATTCGGACATAGGTATAATTTATCTATCTGCCATATCTTCGCTAGGTGTTTATGGAATTATAATAGCAGGTTGGTCCAGTAATTGGGGGCACAACCATTCGATCCGCAAGTGTCCATGCCTTTACCTTCAGCGAATTCCACTTCCATTGCTTATGGAGTTGGTGTTTCTAGCTTAAACTTGCCAAATCTAAGCTTTCCCATGCCAACATCTACCTTTTCTTTTGGCGGTGGAAGTGCAACCAATGTTAACATTGTTTTCCTTTCACTTGTTATCAAAATCGTCTAATAAAGGTGGAGAGGGAAAGTTACAAACTTGACCCAGCTTTGAGCAAACCAAGGTATTTTGGAAATCCAAAGGCAAAGGTTTATAAAATTCCCATTTTCAATTTGGCCATGTCTGCATGCGTTTTTGCAAGGTTAGAGTATTCTTTGTGGTTTTCCAAACAATCTAGGCAGGTTTGTTTTCTGACTCAGATTAGCATTTTCGAAGGCTATTGGGAAGAGAATAATATTTGTGTTATCTATCCATATTTTTCCATTAAATCATCATCCATATTGGACTTTGAACTCTGTGATCACTTCTTTCTACATAATTTGTTGTCATAACAATCTTTTGAGGGAGGTGAAGTCAAGTCATTATCTCAAACCAAATTTGTATAGCTAGAAATTTCTTGCCATTTGGAAGACATGGATGAGTTGAGAGAAAACTTACCAGAAATACTTTCCATGCTATGTTATAACTTATAATTGCCTTTAAATGTTTTTATAAGATGAAGTCAAACAATACATTTGGCCACATCATATAAGATATGGATCAACTTCCATTGTTTGATAGTTCTCACATTTGACTGGCATTGCAACATTCTATGCATTATGAGAATTGAATGGTGTATGACATGCCATTGTGGAAATTGATGGGGCTGGTTGTATCAATTGTGATCTCTTCACGTTTAACAGCCTTGCTCCTCAATTGGATACTGATACGATCTGTTTTTAAAATGTAAGGATACTCACATACAAGTAAACAAACAAGGGGGCAAGTATGTAATTACACAAGAGATTGTTTGAACTATACACATATCTCGTGTACACTTTATTATATTAGATATATATAGGACTATAAAAATGATGCAAAGCGATTGTGTTTACAACATCGAAGTCTCCGAGGGGTAAAATTATAAAATACATATCTTAGGTAAGTCAAAGGCCAAGTTTAAACTAAGTCGTAATTTTTTCCCTTGGCAAATCTGAGTATGATAATCTTACCTTCAACAACATGGTTCGGTTTTGTGATTCGTGGGTAGAAGAATTCCAATTAAAGATGTCATTAAGCATATACTTAACATAGCTTCAATTCCACATCGAGAGGCACTTCTATTTGTGAAATGGTAAACTGGGCCAACTTAATCACATTGTTTATTGGGTTCTTTGGGCTTACTGTGGCTCTCTACACAATAGTTCTCAGGAAATTCCTTTGCATTTTTTAGTACTGATGTTAATTAGAAATTAGGTAGGGATTAGTTTTCCCTCGCTTATTTTGTTAGGGATTATGTTACTCTATGGATCATTTGTTCCTACTCCACTTACCATGAAATTATCAAGCCATATAATTTTTTAACTCTAACCATCAATTTTTTGTTCTCATCCCTTTCAGTGATTGTAATAGTCCGACACCCAATTACTTGAGTTTGTTTAGAGTGTAATAATCATTCCTTTTAAGTTTTCGAAAAAAAAAATTCTAAGTAGGTAGATGAGATTGGTATACTCTTGGTTCTACAGAATCTAGTGGGACTAATACTAAAAATAAGTGGATGCCAAAATGTCACATCATACTTAAATTGTTTTCCATGCAGAACATCGACATAGAAATTTACAACAATCTACTATGACAATTCGACTTCTAAATTTCCAACCAATAATTCAGATGGAACTCACATAGATCTATCTTATCCTTATATCTATTAAGCAATGTGAGATATAAAATCCCAGGTCTAAACCTCTCAATGCTTATAACATCCAATTTTAACATGGATGTATAATTTATTTATTTTGCATCATTTATTTATTTTTTTCACGGAAATGGTATGATGGACACCATTTTTTAATTTTTTATATTAGTGTTACCACATACGTCATACAGACCCATAGATCTCATCAACCATAAACTATAAGAGTACCTCTCTTAGTTGATGCAACCAAGCTTCTTTCCTTTAATACACCAATGCATTGGAAAAGGCATAATGATTCATGATTGATGTAACAACGCTTCTTAAAGAATAATTTTTCATGCTTTCTTCTCTTCCAAAAGATGCTTGGACATTGATAGTTTTGGATGGATAACAAGGGATTTTTTTGAACTAGTTCACATAATGTTTGTTACAAGAGAAAATAATCAACTCCACTCATGGCCCCATGATAATCTTATTGAATTAGGCCATCCATGAAAATATTTCCTATATTTTAGAATAACATTCCTAAAATGAACATAGTCTTAGAGGACAATAACTAGTTATTCCTCAATAATTTATAACTATTACCATGTCATACAACTTTCTCCACTTTCATATCTTGAAAAGTGTTTTGCACCAAGTGTAAAATCTATTTTTGTGCATATCTTTCCCATCCTAAAAATAAAAGTAAATGGTATGCTTCACAAAAAGAAATCCCAAAATATGACCTTGCAATAAGGTTTATACCAACTTATCCACTTACAATTGCAAAATGATGTAGAACAAAAAAACACATGCAAGAGAATTAAAAAAAAACATAATTTTTTTTTTGACAAGAATATGACCATAATCAAAATGCTTCCTAAAATCTAGATATGTATTAAGGTCGTGAAATAATATGAACTTTTACTCGATTACCAAAAACAACAAAATAAACTTGAAGGCCATGAAAACTATCACCAAGGTATATTTCCAAGGATTAAAGGTTTTTAACTTAAGAAAATGGTAGGTAATTATGATTTTGGAAAAAAGAAAAATTGAACGTAAAGATATAACGCATCAATGAACTACTCATTGGGCTTGGTATGCGAGTCAAAATAGTTCACCTTCACTTTGTTCTTTAGTTAAATAGGATAAACCAAATGAAGCCTTTTCATAAGCTTGTGATTGGACACTACCAAATTGTTGATGTTTCTTTCTTCCACTTTTTCATCTTCAACCTGTTTATCCAANTTAGTTAAATAGGATAAACCAAATGAAGCCTTTTCATAAGCTTGTGATTGGACACTACCAAATTGTTGATGTTTCTTTCTTCCACTTTTTCATCTTCAACCTGTATATCCAA
>LPNX010827528.1:35157-223545 GCA_001517045.1 Pseudotsuga menziesii | reverse complement strand
ATGACTCAAATACATAATAGAAACATCCCGTAATAAACATCGGGTTACAATACATAAGATACATAGAAGAATACATTCCGAAGTTACATATACATCAACACACCATACCTTTCAGCTTCCCGTAAGAGCTCCCGTGCCCATGTTGGTTTCCTCTTGTGGGATTCCTTCTCAAGGAATGTCTCTACTGGATCTTGTGGTTCTATCATGTCATGATATTTAGGGTCTTCTAGAATTTATTCTCCAACTTCCATGTCTTGGAATCTCGTCTCTTCAAGTTACTCGACTTCCTATATAGGAGTCCTCCTGGATCTGAAGTATGCTGAGACTTCATCAAATGTTACATCTCTACGGATGTCTATCTTCTTGAATCCTAGGAAGTATATTTGGTAGGAATTTGATGTATCCTTGTATCCTACGAATACACCCTTCCTCCCAGAATGATTGAGCTTGGTACTTTTCTCATTTACAACATGTATGTACACTAGGGAACCAAATAATCTCAGATTGATGACTTTAGGTTTCACTCCTAAGAAATATTATTCAAGAGTCTGGTTGTCAAGTACTCGATGAGGAGTATGGTTCTATACATACATATTTGTTCTTGATGGCTCCTCCCAAAGGTGCATAGGAAGATCCTATTCAAGAAACATTGCTTTCACTACTCCCATTATGATTCAGTTCTTTCATTCCACAACCCAATTTTGCTGACAATTGTATGAAGTGCTCAACTCCCTATTAATCCAAGATTCTCTATAGAGTTCCTTGAATTATTTTGAAGTGAACTTACCACCATTATCTGACCGTAGAATATTAATATTCGTATATGTATAGTTCTTGACCAAGGATTTGTATTCCTTGAACTTACTAAAAACTTCAGTTTTCTCTTTCAAGATATATATCCAAGTCTTACGTGATAAATCATTTATAAAGGAAACATAATACACATACCCACTTAATGAGATAGAAGACATGGGTCCACATACATCCAAGTGTACTATCTCCAATATTCCTTTAGCCTTGATACCATTGCTGGGAAATGTCTTCTTTGCATTCTTTCCTTTTTCACATCCTTTGCAAATTCCCTCATGCTTTTCCTAGATCTCTAGCAATCCTAAAACTGCTTTGCTTGCCATTGGTAATACTCTCTAGTGCACATGTGTAAGCCTTATGCGCCATAGTTCATTTGGCTCAATTTACTCATGAACCAATGCTTGTCCAAGATGTCCCTTCAACTTGTACAAGCCTTTTTCTTCTTCTCCAATCACTATTGCATCCTCTATTGTCTTTCCTCTAGGCCACATCAAAATTTGGCCATCGACAAATGTAACCCTAATTCCTTTTTCATCTAGTGTAGATATGGAGAGAAGATTCCTCTTCAATCCTGGAAAATATAGCACATCCTTCACCTTTAAGGATTCCCCGGAGTCAATCTTGTATGAAGCTTCACCACTCCCTTTTATGGGGTATTGATAATCATCCCCAAGTTTTACCTTGTGAGGTGACTCGTGTTCATACATATTAACGAATGATTCCTTGTATCCCATAATGTGTTTGGAAGCTCCAATATCCATGAGACAATCATTTCTTTCATATGCGATAGTGCCATTGAGTACTGATATTAGTACATACTCTTCATCTGAATCACTCTTCTCTCATTTGAATCTTTTCTTTGTTGGTTCATCATCTTCAGAAATATAAGCATGGTGTCTCCTTTTCTGGATGGGACAATCTCTTGACAAGTGTCCCTTTTTGTATCAAGTATAACATCGAACATTTGAAAGATCTCTTTTGGTCTTCTTTAGTTTCTTGTCTTTCTTCTTGTTGTGATGAAAGTTATCCTTCTTATTGAAGTTCTTCCTAGTGTAGACTACAAGAGCTTGATCATTAGTTTCTACCATCTTTTATTCTCTTGTCACAAGTCTAGCTTCTTCTTGTACACAATCTTCTCAAAATCTGTTGAAAGAGATTAGCTTCCTTCTTACACAAATCCCTTGAATGAATGGGTCCCATGATATAGGGAGACCATTTAGGGTAGTCATTACAATTTCTCCTACTTTGAAATTTTCTTCAACTGCTTCAAGTAGTTATTTGACTTGAGAAACCCTTATGAAGTAGTATTTTATAGTCTCGGAGTTATGTATCTTCACATTCTTCAGTTGGTTCCTCAAAGTCATATTCCGATTGATGTTATTTCCTTCAAACATATTTGTAAAGGCATCATATACTCCCTTCGGTATCTTGAATGAAGACACACAGGATATGAGGTGATCCTTGATAGAATATGCAATGGTTCTCTTAGCCTTATACATGCTTCTCTTATAAGCATCCTTTCCTTCATCCCCCTCTGGTTCTGGAACATCTCCAGAGATAAACCGATCCAAGTCATTTTATTCAAGGATCAGAGAGATCCTGTACTTCCATGCCTGGAAGTTATCAACCCCTCCAAGCTTGTCCTCAAGTTGAGTATGGTGAGTCATATTTGCAAAATGAGAACCTCAAATGGAAATATTAAATATTTGGATCTTACCAATTTGAGGTGTCCGACCAGGTTCTGAAGCAGAATGACCTAGGGTTTGTTAGAGAAACCCTAATTTTCCAAACATGGAGTTTGGGAATTCTATTTGGACAGAAATATTCACCTCCTTGAGGCGAGTTTCTTAGCTAGGTAAATTTCTGAAAACTGAGGTGCGAATCCTTCGATACTCTATGCCCTAGTTCCTCCCGGTAGGAGTTGCAGCTAAAAATTGAAAATTCTCCAATTCAAAAAATGCTACCACCAAATGTTGCACCCTAGTGAGGTGAGTTAGCCTATCCCTCTTTGCTTGATGATATGTGGAGAGAACAACTTCAACTAGGAATCCCTAGTTCCCGCAGCCAGATAGTGCCTTCTTTCATGGAGGCTTTGATACCATGTTAGTTTTTCTTAAGATCTTGTTAGATTATCTAGGATATTTATTTGAAATGATAGGAAGTACAAAAAGATGCATAAGATATAAATGATACATGAGACACACATATTTTCACTGGGGAAACCATAAAGGAGAAAACCCTGCAAACTTATTCAGAATAGTAAGATGATCAAAAGCAGTAATAAGAAGTATTCAACATCTATTTATATCTCCTCCTCTGGCTGTCTCTTTCTCTCATGCACACTTGAGAGTTTGTGTGGTGTATATAAATGAGGGAGATTGCCTCCCTATTTATACCCTTTCAAGTCACTGACCAAATATAACATTCGAGCCTAAATGTCATCTCACACGGGGCCTAGTTCTCCTAGAGAGACTACAAGTACATATTACATGATGTTAAAATGGGGAATATTGCTCCGACTTGCAATGGAGGTTGTACCTCAAGGTCTAGACACAATTTAGACATCTCTCGAAGGGGTAACACACATCCCCAATGGGGGTACAACAACATACAATGATAATATACATTAGAATATCTTGCGAGGTTACAAATACATCAACAAAGGATTTATCTTATAAATTGACTTTTTAGTTTACTAATAATGTGGCCGAGTATGAAGCTTTGCTGCTAGTTTTACATGCTTTGAAAGATATGGGAGAAAAGAGAATAGAATTATTTGGGGATTCAAAACTTGTGGTGAATCAGGTAAATGATAGTTACCAGAAAAAACATCCTAGAATGAGGGCCTAAAGGAATCAAGTCTGGGACATGTTTGGAAATTATTTTACAAAACATAAAATTAGAGTGGTCCCCATAATGGACAATCAGGTAGTTGATTATTTGGCTACAACTACTGGTAACTTTAAAACTCCCATTTATTCTCAGAAGAAGTAAAAAATCCAAGTTGTAAATAGACCTGCTATACCTGATAATTCCAAATACTCGCAAGTTTTTTATGATGATATGCATATAAAAAGATTTTTGGAGATGTCAGATGAGTTTATAAATACTTAGATAGATACAGAGAATGAGAACTTAGAAAACTTTCAATATGATGTACAAATTGAAGAAGAAAAAGTTGAAAAGAAAAAATTGAAAAACATGATAGGAGTAGAAGATATAATTCAGTTAAAAAGTAACTTTATTCCAAGAGGTTTGATTCCCCTAGAAAAATTATTTGATCAAAATGATGTTGAAAAGGATCCCAAAGTTCATCCTGCTGAGAATGTTGTTGAATATATGAACATAGGTACTGAAGAAACACCTAGAATTGTAAAGTTGTCCAAAACCTTGCCTACAAAATAAAAAGAGGAATACATAAATTTGATGAAGAAGTATATATATGTATTTTCCTAGAGATATGAAGTACTAAAATATATGATACTTCTATCATACAACACACTATTCCAATCAAACCTGGAGAGAATCCTTTCAGAAATAATTTTAGAAGGACAAATCCTATTTTTTCCTATGATAGAAAAAGAAATCAAGAAACTATTCAATGCCAAAATTATTGTTACTCTGATATTTTCTAAGTGGGAAGCTAACTTAGTACTTGCTAGAAAAAATGATGGTGAGATCAGACTTCGTGTAGATTTCAGGAATCTTATCAAAGTATCATTAAAAGACAATTATCCTTTACCAAAAATGGACCATATTCTGTAAAAAGTAGTAGGATATGAGAGGATTTCCACCTTGGATGGATTCTCAGGTTATAACCAAATTAAGGTGCTTCATGAGGACCAAGATAAAAGTGCTTTTACTACACCTCAAGGTGCTTTTATGTATGCCAAGATTCCATTTGGTTTGATGAATGCAGTGGCTATGTTTCAGAGAGCAATGGATATAGCATTTGCAAATGAAAAGGATAAATTTGTAGTGATCTGCATGGATGATATTACTATTTTTTTAAGTCTGATAGGGATCATGTTAAGAATTTGGAGAAGGTTTTTCTAAAGTGCAAAAAGTATGGTATCTCACTCCATCCAATAAAGTCAAGTTTTGCATTCAAAGAAGGAAAGTTGCTAGGACATATTATTTCAAAAGATGGAATCAAAATTGATCCAGAAAGAGTCAATTCTATTCTGAAGGTTGAAGAGCCCAGGAGTAAGAAAGAGGTGCAGTCATTTATTGGATAGGTGAATTTTCTGAGGAGATTTATTCCTAGTTTTGTTGAAATTCTAAGAAACATTACCAATATGCTGAAAAAGAGAAAATGAAATAAAATGGGCATTGGATGCTAGAAATTCCTTTAACTATATAAAAAAGGCTATCACTGAAGCCCCATATTTTAGTGAGTCTATATTTTACTAAATATTTCCTAGTATTATCATATGCATCTAAGCATACTTTCACTGGAATTATTCTACAAAAGAATAATCAACTTTTGAGAAACCTATTGCTTTTCTTCAGCAAGGTCATGAGGGATGAAGAGCTAAAGTATGATATTATGGAAAAACGGGCCTATGCTTTGGTGAAATCCCTGAAATATTTTAAAGCATATATCCTTCATTCACATATTGTTGCACATGTACCAAGTAATATAGTAAATATCATCCTCACTCAACCAAATCTAGAAAGTAAGAGGGATAAGTGAATTGTTGTGTTATTGGAGTATGATCTTGAAATCAAGCCTAGAAAGTTGGTCAAGGGACAAGGGCTTGCCAAGTTAATGAAATATTCTAATTTTGACTCTTTACAACTCAACTTCTTATCTAGTCATTTAAATCAGCTTGATATAGAGTTACAGGTATTATAATATTTTTCTCTATCTCCATGGTATAATGATATCATATATGTGTTTCAAAACTTACAGGCTCCTGCAAGATTGAGTAAAACAAGATCTAGATCTGTAAAATTGAAGGATGCAAAGTTATGTATTATGAATCAATATTTGTATTGGAAGGATCCTAGTGGTGTGTTATTGAATTTCTTATTGGAAAATGAGTCTCAACAAACAATGAAAGAATTTCATCAAGGAGATTACAGAGGACATCACTCCTGGAAAGTAATAGCAAATAAGATTTTGAGAGTTGGTTTTTATTGGCATTCTATGTTTTCTGAAATTTATAAGGAAATTACTATAGGTCATCAATGTCATATTTTTATGGAAAGAGAAAGCTAGTTCCATTGCCCCTTAATCCAATTTTAGTTGAGGCACCCTTTCAACAATGGGGGTTAGATTTCATTGGGGAAATTATCCCAAATTATTCAGGTCAACATAAGTTGATACTAATAACAACATATTACTCTACAAAATTGATTGAATCTATACCCACAAGGAGAGACATTGATGTTGTGATCATGGACTTTTTGGAAAAGAATATCTTTTCCATGTTTCGTTGTCTAAGGAGAATTATGGCAGATAATGCAATTGCTTTCAAATAATGAAATATGATAAGTTTATGCCATAAATACCACATCAATTTGAATCATTCCAGTGCTTATTTTCCACATGTAAATGGACTAGCAAAATATTCCAACAAGAGTTTGGTAAGGATAATTAAGAAGTTGCTAGAAGAAAACAAAAGAGATTGGCATACAAAGATGAAATGTGCTTTGTGAGAAAATAGGGTTAACACAAAAATAGCAATTGGAATGCCACCATTTCAGTTGGTTTATGGGGTTGAAGTAGTTTTTCCAGCATTTTTGGGTTTATCTGTGATGAATCTATTGAAAGAGCAGTAGGATGAGCCAAACCATATGCAGAGAAGGATAAATCAAATAATATCGCTGAATTAAATGAGAGATAAATCCTATGACAAAGTACAAAGACATTAGGAAAAGATGAAGAATACTTTTGAGAAGACAGTTAAGGAAGAATAGTTCCAAATTGATGATTTGGTATTAAAGTGGGATGCACCTAGAGAGTACAAGTATGGAAAATTTGATCATATGTGGGTAGATCCATACATAATTGCAGCATACAAATGGGTAATTCATTTATTTTGTAGCATATAAAGGGGATAATTCATTTATTTTGCATCATACAAAGGGGATAATTCATTTATTTTGCAGCATCAAGATGGGGTTCAGCGGAAAAGAGGCCTTGTCAATGGAAGGTTTTGTTGGGAAAAATATTGTCTTGAATAATTTACCTAATATTTAATTATCAGCTGGGGTTAGTAGGATTAGAGTTGCTACAAAATATATGCGAAGGTAGAGAGTGTCGTGGTAATAGGCTAAATATCTGAAGTTGAAATTCTAAGGACCTAATTAAGTTAATGAAAACAAAAATGACATCAAACTATTTATAAATGTTCGGATATAAACAATGCTTATGACAATAAACTATTATATCTAGAGAGATTGATTTTTACTTGAGAAAATGGCTATATTAAAAAGGATTTACAATGAACAAATAGAAATGATACATACACTAACTAAATTATTTTAATTCCACTCTCTGACATATACTAATGGTTTTATGTAGATCCTCCATATTCTTAATTTTTAACTGCAGTTCTTTATTTTCTTCACGAAGCTCTAAAATTAACTTGACATGTGCTTCATTTTGCTTTGCCGATTGAGTTAACTCAGAAGTTAACTGTTCTAAGGTGGGTTGCGATGGTGTCAATGGTTCTAGGAAATAGTTAAAATCCCATCGAGGAATTATTTCTGTTGAAGGTGGTTCCAAGTCAACAGTAGGAAGGGGATCTTCAGATTTAGGAATATCCATTTGATCGGTGTCCTTGAGAATTTAAGTAGAGAGGATAGCTAGTGCTAAGAGGGATGAGTTGGGATTGATTTCCTCTACCTCAGCCTCATCATTCAGATGGTTAGTCTGATCATCAAGCTGAACCACAATCTAAGTACTACGTTGAGGCCTATGCTGGACGCTTTTATCCTTTTGTCTTTTAGTACAAAGTCATGAAAAAGGAACAAAATCAGCAGACACAGGACCAGTAGGGATTTCTTGCATGGGTGAATTAGATTCTGAGATACCCTCATCAAGGTGGAAAAAATCAATGTTTTCTTCTGTGGTGGGAGAGGTTGGTCTAGAGTCGGGATGAAAATGTCGAGACCATTTACGAATATTGAGGTGGGGATTGAGCACTTTAAAAACAAAGGTTTCCCAAGACTTGCTTTGTCTTTTAAGCTGATCCAATATTAACAGTTTGATTATACTATGATGGTATAGAATACTCTTAGGATTTAGGGTATTCTTTCTGACCAAATTCAACATTTTCTCTAAGCTATGACAAAAAAAGAAATGGAAATTCAAGCATCTATTCTCAACAAAGTGGCATAATAACCAAAGGTGACAAGACTTAAAAATGCTAAATTTACCTTCGCAAGTAACTAAGTGAATGATGACTATCAATGACTTGATATACTCTGGATTTATCCAACTGTGATGATAGCCTTTCACACCTGTTACATAATGGAACTCAGGCTTCAGCGTGAAATTGTGTGATGTTCACAGAACAAACCAATTTGTATGCCACGGTTCACCCTCCCAGGGGAGCTTAGTAGTGCGGGAAATTGACTCCTCAATAACTTGGAAAGAAAGGTGACCTACTATGGCCATCCTCCCATCAAATCCCATTGTGAATAGTAATGAAATATCCTCATCATAACCTTGCAGTGAACGGAGGAAAGGGTTCCATCTGGCATGAAAGAGAACTTCCCTACACTCCCTAAACTCTATCATTTGAAACATATCCTGATAACTCTCAAGCACGAATCTGTTTGGCATGCTGGAAATAGAGGAAGGAATACAGGGTTTTCAGGAAAGGTGGCTAAAATTCTATAGAATAATAACGATTAGTGATGGAAATGGAATTGAGAAAGGTTCACACAGTGCTAGTTTGAAAGCATGCCACACTCAACCTGCCAAACAATCATGCAACCAACTCGGCATGCCTAAATGATCATGCCATTATGGTGAATTTTTGGAGCGTGTGCTGTCTAAAGCACATGATTGAACGAGTTTTTAATTTTTAGTTGGTTCAACCATGTCCAAAGCAAGCTTTGGATAGGTTGAACATGTAACCTAATGCAATTGTATAACCAAACTTATAACCATAACCTTAGTTCAATGAGGAGGGTGGATTACCTGATAGCTTATGCGTGCAAATATAAAAGGAGAATGATGAAGATGGCAGGGTCATGATAACCAAAAGGTACTCGACGGTCATATAGGAATGAAATAAGATCATATTAGATTTAATTCGTACAATCATTAATCAGAATTAGTCATAATATCATATAGATGTGACCCTAATGGTATGACTTGGATTTTTACCCAATGAAATCAATCCAACACTTAATCAGAAGTACAAAAATACCATAATTTTTTTTTATCTAGCCCCTCATTCGACCTTTTATTCACACCGATATTTGACCCTTCATATGATCCTTCATAAAACTTTTCATATGAAATAATTCTTTTAACATTCTTGCTTATTCATCCACAACTTTAAGGAAAATTTCGCTATCTGCATTATCCTGCAAACACTTTATCATTTGGAAATGATTCCTTTTATAAATGAAAATAAAGACAGAAAATCAACTAATCCTCCCCCAAACCAAATATATGGCATGTCCTCATGCTATACAAGAAAACTATGTAATTTGCAGAAGAATTAAGAAAGTTCAGGCATGTTGTTGTAAGTTTGTAAAAGAAAAAAATACTAACTAATAAAGGGAAAGGATTCAGATAGATATATTAAAAAGCAATGCTCAAATGTATAAATATATAAATGGATCATTGATGATGTGATGCATAGTACCATAGGGAAAACTAGAAACCCTTGACTTGTTTTAAAGATATCTTGTCATCTTAAAAAATTATTTGAACTCACCTTCGAATTTGTGGAAATTTTCAACTATGGGTTCCATTTCTAGGATAATCATATCCTAGATATTGATGCAAATAAGACTATCGGATCCAAGTTCAGGTTATGATTATTCTGTAATGACATCAGAAACAATAAGCTTATGTATATGTGTTTTGATATATATTATTATTCTTTCAAATCATATTCCTAGTGGTGCATTAACCATATCTCATTAGCTGATATTGACCCACTACCAACAAGCCTGTTTAGTACCTCAGCAGGTTTATCTTGGTACCATGCAAGCATAGCCCCGCTTCAAGTGAGCCTGTTTAGTACCCCAATGGGTTTACTTACATTTATCAAACTTCCTTGAAAGTTATTACTTAGCATTTCCCCGCTACCAGCAGGCCTTTTCAGTACCCCAGCGGGTTTGCCTTGTATAAATATTTTGAATGTAGGAATTTGATTGGTACTTAGAGCGTGCTAAGCCTTTCTAACCACATGAGTTAAATTTTTTTCAGCATTAGAGGAAATTTCAACTCAAAATGGGCCTCCAAAAAAATTAATAAAATAATAGTTAAAATAATAAAATAATATTTATTAATTTTGGAGGAATAAAAGAAAAAAAATACTTTTTGTTTGTATTTTCGACATATCTCCCTGTGTTTTTACTCAAATTTCGACCGGGAGAGCTCGTTGGATGTGGAATTAAATTCCGCATGCAGCAAGTACCCACTCGGCATACTTTTGATGGGCCCCGCTACCCCAAAAACAAGAAATACTTGAAAAAACATGATGATGATGTCATCATCACATTTTTTCAGGTATTTTTTGTTTTTGGGGTAGAGGGGCCCATCAAAAGTATGCCGAGTGGGTACTCGCTGGATGCGGAATTTAATTCCACATCCAACGAGCTCTCCCGGTCGAAATTTGAGTAAAAACACAGGAAGATATGTCGAAAATACAAACAAAAAAGTAGTTTTTTTAATGATACCTATCCCCAAATTTATATTAAAAAAGTGTTTAAGACCTATACAGTATTTCAAATTTAAATCAATTTCATTGGCTAACAAATGATGACATGGAATTTGAATAAAAGTTAAAAGGCCCATTTTGAGTTTAAATTTCCTCTAATGAAAATGGCCTTAACTATATATCATTCCAAAAGATAATAACTTAAAGGTGTCCCTGGGCGTTTCAGTCTATTTTATAAAAGCTAATGTTCCCCACAAGTAGTAATTCCGCTTACCCTCTAGTGCCCTCAAAGATAGTTAAGAGTCAATTTTTAATAACAAGTATAGATGAGCTAGTAGTCTATAGGTATGAAAATGTTGAAGATCATGATAATTAAAATAAATCCTTTAAGCAACTTTTCAAATGATTAGAATCTGAATCAAAACACTTAGCATAGAAAAATCATAAAATAATTGGTTTGAAAGTGATATACAAGAAAAGCTTTAAGGGCTTATTAGAGCCCTTTACCTCATAAGTTGTTCAAAGAAATAGATGCTTCTTCAAAGCCATGTATTAGATGATTCATTTATTCTTGAAAATATAGAAAAGAGTCCTCTCGAAATAAGTGATTAGAAATGACTCTTTATTTATTCAAAGAGATATACACAGATTTACATATATACAAGTGAATGATAACCCACAATATTTTTTAAGATTAGGAGGAAGAGATTTTTGGAGGGAGCAGTTCGATAATTACCTCTATCTTGATAGGATCCATCTTGATATTCTGGGTTAAAACATGGTGCCCCATGCAAATATAGCATGGAGTATTTTTTTATTAATGGAAATTCCTATTCCTATTTAGGTTTACATTCTGGGCAGACATTGCTTCTTGCTGCTCGTTCTTCTTCGTAGTTTTTTATGTAGGTTTGATTTCTAGAGTGAGTGTACCTAGAAGGCTTCTTTCGAGGTGAGAATGGAGCATCCCATCGTTCTTTCCTAGAAGAGAACTTCCTCTGATCACTCATTCTTTTATTGGTTCTTATAGGAGTAGGGAATACTACTATGGATATGCCAATTTGAGGGGTTACTATTACCAAAGAGAACCCCCACCTAGGTAAGTTCACCTTCCTTACTTCAAAAGTTATATTATCATACTTTGTTACTTATTGGAAGGTTAAGAGGTTCCCTAGTTACTTATTTTTGAATTTGATAAAAAATAGGGCCCTTAGGTTCTTTTCCCAAGATTTTTTTCTATAATTCCCCCCCCTTGTAAGAATCTCTTTATGGGTCTAACAAAAATACTTCCTATAAGTTTTTTTTTTCAATGCCTATTTAGTGAGTTGGGGCTGTATGTTTCCCAAAAAGATGGACAAAATGTTGCTATCTTGTGCTACTATTATTACTAGATTTGGGGGAGCCTGTTATAATAGATGCACAAGTTCTTACCTCTCGTCTTACCGATCCCCCTATTACCAACCTATTCTACCTTACGAAACAACTCCTCGGCAACGATGCAAAAAATGCTGGGAAAAATATTGTCTTGAATAATTTACCTAATATTTAAATATCAACAAGTGTTAGTAGGCTTAGAGTTGCTAAAAAATATATGTCAAGGTAGAGAGTGTCTTGGTAATGTGCTAAATATCTGAAGTTGAACTCCTAAGGACCTAATTAAGTTGATGAAAACAAAAGTGACATCAAACTATTTATAAATGTTTGGATATAAACAATGCTTATGACAATAAACTATTCTATCTAGAGAGATTGATTTTTACTTGAGAAAATGGCTATATTAAAAATGATTTACAATGACCAAATAGAAACAATAATACACTAACTAAATTATTTTAATTCCACTCTCCTTGATAATTCTGAGGGTAGGAATTTACTACAATAGGAACTGGGGCAGGAGGGGTATCAAAATGGCTCTCAAAAGAAGTATAAAAGCTAAAGGGAATTAAGTCTAGTTTGATCTCTACAAAAATATGTAAAATAAGAAATGTCCAGTTACAGGAAATAGTAAACATGATTTTTTATATACAAGAGACTCCTATTTACAAAGTACTATATAAGAATAGTCATAATTTATGGAAAAACAGAAAACTCACAAGAATGATTCGAGTTCTATAATAAACACCTAATCTATTAATGCGTGTAATTAAACTAAAGGAAAAATATTGAATGAAAGGATCAATTACAGATCAATACAATGAGTTAATTTACATAATATCATTCCTATGCATAAGGTAAAAGAAAGAGGAAGGAGAAATATGTTTTAACAAGAAGTCTCCAACAATATTATCTAAAGGTCTTTAAAAGAAAATATAAACATTATCTAACCATTACTACTCAGATAGAATCAGAAAACTTGAAGGATAAACTTTAAAATAAATTAAAAACAACCAGGACTGAATGAATGAGTGTATAACAAGTGGAAATGAAGGTCTGTATAAAAGGTGGAACAGACTGTCTGTATGACAGTTTGTCTAAAGGAAATGTTAAAACTTTCAGGAATTAAAATACTTTATTGAAGAGAAGATACCCCATGCATGTACTACTGTAATGTAAAACATGAAGTAAACCTAATTTAAAGACTGAATTCCACAATCTAGACTAATTTCATAATTCGAAACAAACTAACATATTCTTAAGCAAGTTAATGATAAAAACTAGAATAAGCAAAACTAGACTATAAATAATCAAATAAATTTAATCTAGAAATCGAAATACTGTGTAGAAAACTTGAAAGCTATCTTAAACGCAACCGATTGCTATTTAATAAACAGAACCTACAAGCTCAACATAATTTCAAATTGAAATCTATACTCTATGAAACATGAACGATTATAGAAACAAAACTAAACACTTCATAAACAAAATTTATAGTAATTGCAAGGAAAAATAACAAAAGCTACATAAGGATATAAAGAATTTGTTTGTTGCGGGGCCCTCCCAACAAATAGAGTTGAGCTTCTTCTAGTCGAACACAATCATATAAAGCACAAGAATAATTTCATTAAAATAATAGGTAGTGTTAGAAATTTTTTTAGATGGGACTGATCAAATAACAGACAAAGGCTCAGACTCTATATTGAGAGAGAGACTCCAAGACTCAGACTAAGATCCATTTCTAAATCGCATATAATGTCTCTATATATACATCGTTCAATGGAGGTGAGCAATTCGACCCTTTAGTGGTCGACTACTATTCAATATAAAGCAGTCATAATGGTAAATAAGTATAATAGTAACTAACAAATGATTGTTCCTCTTCTTTCACTGATCAGGTTCCTTCAAGCACGCAATATGGTTCATACTTCAGTCTGAATCAAAGCCTGTGTCGAGGTGTCATGCCATTGTTGATGTATATGTAACTTCAGATTGTATTCATCTATGTATCTTATGTCTTGTAACCCAATGTTTATTCTGGGATGTATTGATGATTTTTCTAGGAAGACATGGGTTTTCTTCATGAAGAAAAAAGATCAAGTATTCATCAAATTCAAGGAATTCAAAGCCTTGATCGAGAACCATACTGAAAACAAGATCAAGACCATTCAATCAGATAATGGCGGAGAATTCAGTTCAAATGAATTCAAAGAACTATGCAAAGAATCGGGGATTAAGAGGGATTTGTCGACTCCTTATAATCCACAATAGAATGGGATTGTGGAACGAAAGAACATAACTATCATGGAAGCTACAAGATCAATGCTTCATGATCAAGACCTTCCTATGCATCTTTGGGTGAAAGCTGCCAGAACAACGGTGTATGTACAGAACCGTACTCCACATAGAGTACTCATGAACAAGACTCCTGAAGAAGTCTTCTTTGGCAAGAAACCAAAAGTTAGCCATCTCAGAATATTAAGCTGTCCTGTGTACATACACATCCCAAGAGAGAAGAGAACAAAATTAGATCCTTCAAGAAAGAAGGGTATATTTGTGGATACTCTGAAAGCTCGAAGGCTTACAGAATATATTTCCCAAGATACAAGAAGATTGACATCAGTAGGTATGTGACATTTTATGAAGACACAACTTACAACAAATATAGAAAAATACTTGCTGAAGAACCTGAAGAAGCAGAAGCAGAAGCGCCCAGAATTCATGATATAACCATGAATGAAGAAGCTAAATAAGAAGATCATGAATTTTAAGAACCACAAAGACCTGTAGATCCACCTCTGGAGAAGAATCCTTATAAGAGGAAACCTTCTTGGGTATGAGAACTTATCCAAGGTGCAGAAAGATATGGAGCTCCAGAAGAGAATCACAAAGAAAGAAAGAGGACATAGAAAGAAAGAGGACCAAATCCTATTCTGGGTATGTAGCTTTACTATGTGATTTCATTGATAAAGAACCTTCTAGTTATGAAGAAGCGGTAGAATGGAAAGAATAAAAGGATGCTATGATCAAAGAGTATCAATTGATCATGAAGAATGATGTTTGGGATGTTGTCCCAAGACCAAAAGGGAAGTTAGTTGTAACTTCGAAATGGATCTACAAGATCAAGCATGCTGCAGATGGTAGCATTGAAAAATATAAGGAAATATTTGTGGCTCAGGGTTTCTCTCAGAAAGGAGGAATAGATTATGAAGAAACCTTTGCACCTGAAGCCAGATACACTTCCATTAGATTAGTACTTGCTCTGGCTGCAGTGATGAAATGGAAGATACACCAGATGGATGTCAAGACTGCTTTCTTGAATGGTGTAGTCGAAGAGGAAGTGTATGCAGAACAACCACTTAGTTTTGAGACACATGACAGGGAGTCTCATGTGTGCAAATTGAAGAAATCCCTGTACGGTTTGAAACAGGCACCCAGGACATGGTACGGTAGAATTGATAGATTTTTATCCAGTTTGGGCTTTACCAAGAGTAAAGTAGACTCCAACCTTTACTACAAGGTTGAGGATGGAAACCCAGTGATGCTCCTACTATATGTAGATGATATATTTGTGATCGGTAGGGATGGGTCGATTTCTGATACGAAGAGAGAGCTTGCTGCTAAGTTCAAGATGAAGGACTTGGGTATGATGCATTATTTTCTAGGTATGGAGGTGTGGCAGAGTGCAGATGGAATCTTCCTTAGACAAGGGAAGTACGTAGTAGAGATCTTGAAGAGGTTTGGGGTGATGGATTGCAAGGCCATGGCCACACCTATGGAATTGAACCTAAAGCTATTGAGTGATGCTTCATTAGAGTCGGTTGATGCTATGATGTATCCTCAGATGATTGGGTCCTTGATGTACCTGATGAACACGAGACCAGACATTTTCTTTGCTGTGAACATCTTGAGCCATTTCTTGACAGATCCGAGAAATGTTCACTTGATTGCTGCAAAGCATGTTCTGAGGTACCTAAGGGGTATAGTTGATTATGGGCTCAAGTACGATGCAAATCAGAAGATTAACCTAGAGGGTTATGTTGATTCATATTGGGTAGGAAGTGCCATTGATAGGAAGAGCACTTTAGGGTGTTGCTTTAGTATGGGATCAGGTGTGATCTCTTGGTTTAGCAGGAAGAAATCTTGTGTGGCACTGAGTATAGCTGAAGCAGAGTATGTCATAGCCTATTTAGCTAGTTGTTAGGCAGTATGGATGAGGAAGCTACTGTGTAATTTATTTGATCTCCAGTTAGATGCTACTTGTATACATTGTGACAACCAGAGTTGCATGAAGTTGTCAGAGAATCCAGTGTTCCATGACAAGTCGAAGCACATCGAGATCAAGTATCACTATATCAGGGATATGGTGTAGAGAGGAGTAGTGAAGCTCCAGTATGTTGCGACAGAGGAACAGATAGCTGATGTATTGATGAAGCCATTGGCTAGGATGGAGTTTGAGTACTTCAGGGAGAAGCTTGGTGTTCTCTAGATCGAGGTTTCCTCCAAGGGAAAGTGATGAGACCCATAGCCATTCTGACATGGTGAGAGGATTGGTTCCTTCCATGGTCATATATAAGGGCTGAGCCATTCTATTATGGTGAGAGGATTGGTTCCTTCCATGACAAATATGAGTGCTAAGATCCATAGCCATTCTAACGAGTAGGTCAAATATAAGCGCTAAGCCATTCTTTCATGGTGAGAGGATTTGGTTCCTTCCATGTCAGATGTGAGTGCTGGTCATTCTGATGAGTAGGTCAGATGTAAGGGCTACCACCATTCTGACAAGCAGGTTAGATGTAAGGGTTGAGCCATTCTATCATGGCTAAAGGATTAGGTCCCTCCCATGTTAGATGTGAGTGCTGGCCATTCTGTCAAGTAGGACAGATGTAAGGGCTACTGCCACTCTTTGGGAGAGTTGAGGCACCTGGTCCATTACCAGGTAGCTTAGTTTGGGACTGGGGGCCATTCTGATGAGGGTATAGGATTTGGTTCCTACCAGGTCAAATGTGAGTGCATGCCATTCTGACGAGGGTGTAGGATTTGGTTTCTACGAGGTCAGATGTGAGTGTTGTGCCTTTCTGATGAGCAGGTCAAATGTGAGTGCTAGCCATTCTGGTGTAGGATGAGCTCCTACATAGATATAAGGGATACCTCCTTTCTGACGAGTAGGTCAGATGTGAGTGCTGGCCATTCTGATGTGACTATAGGATTAGGTCCTATATGATTAGAGATAAGGGCTACTGCCTTTCTAACGAGGGTGTAGGATTTGGTTCCTACCAGTTCATATGTGAGTGCTCACCATTATAACGAGTAGGTTAGATATAAGGGCTACCAAAGACCTATTAGGAGGTAGGCCTACAACCAACATGAAAGAAGGTTGGCTCTGTAGAACTTCCTGTGATGAGAAGAATCATGAGATAGCACACATGATGCTGACCAGATGAGATCCAGATCGATCTATGATCCAAATCCAGTCATGATGACTTCGAGAGATCTAGATCGAGTGATGATCTAGATCTAGCAGTGATGATCCAGTCGAGTGATGATCCAGATCCAGCAGTGATGATCCAGATCGAGTGATGATCCAGATCCAGTAGTGATGATCCAAATCGAGTGATGATCCAGATCCAACAATGATGATCCAGATCGAGTGATGATCCAGATCCAGCAGTGATGATCCAGATCAAGTGATGATCTAGGTCCAGTCCAGTGATGATGATCCAGATCTAGTGATGATGATCGAGTATGATCCAGTGATGATGATCCAGATCCAGAAAAGAATATGGCATGAAGACAAAGAATACTTGAAGATGAAGATGACAAGATGATCCAGTTGATATGGAGAAGAAGACCAATGATGAAAATTGTGTCGAAAGAATACCTTCCTAGTTAAGAGGGAGTGTTGATGCATTTGTAACTTCGGAATGTATTCATCTATGTATATTATGTCTTGTAACCTGATGTTTATTCTGGGATGTATCTATTATGTAATTGAGTCATGTTGTCATGCACCGATGTTTTGATTGAGAGAATCTATAATGTAAACAAGTCATGTCAATTCATAGTGGGTAACCCTCCGATTGTCTAAGGGTTAAAGTCCCCACAGTTCTGTGGCACTAGGGTTATTAGAGTCTCCTAATAGAGGTTTTCCCTCGTATGGTTTTATTCATGTCGGGATTAGTATAAATAGAGAGCTAGAGTCTCTATTTGATACACAACTAATACACACTCAAGTGTAGTGCATAGTTGAGGAAGGAGAAGACAGTGGGGCTAGACAAGAATAAGATTACTGCTATCGAGAGTGCATCTTACTATTTTGGGGTTTTACCTTTTGTGTTGATTCTATCTCTGAGGAAGTTACGGGGTTTTCTTTTTTATGGTTTCCTCAAGGAAAAACAATGTGTTCATTGTCTCTTGTGTTTGATTGTTGTGCTTGTTATTCTCTCAGTTAAAGATCCTAATAATGTTAGCTTGAATGTTGAAAAAATAACAGTCATGAGCACTTCTTCCAGAAGAAGACAAACACTAAGATATCGGTGCATGGTGATGATAGGTTCTGGTCATTTTCATGCTCTTATTAAAACAGAAACATGCTACCAAAAAAATATGTGGTTTATTTGATGATTTGGATAGCAGGCTGGGCATGTTCACCATATATTCATCTGAACGCGTGTTTGTTTGTTAGGTCATCAAGAATTCCATATAACCTACAACGAATAAGACACATGAATTAATATAACAAATGTACTTCGTATTATGCCAATTTTAACCATTGAAACCATAAAATGATGATAATAAATATAATTGACATAAATTTTATTTTAGTCATACCCAAAGCTTATAGAAGGAGCTGCATGGTGCAAAAGACACTAAAAATTGGCAAAACATGTATTAATATGCAAAGTATAACCCAAAAACAGTGACAAAATGGGGACAAACATTCCCCCAAACTGGAAGAATACCAGGTTCCACTGGTGCAAAGAAAAATATATCATAAGGAAGGAGGCAGAGCTACATCAGTAGCTGCCTCTGACTTAGATGGAACATATTGCTTGTAATTCAACTTCCTCTCCTGTGCTTTCAGAAGAGCATTCCTCGCTTACTGATATCTTTGAGATATACTAATGGTTTTATGTCGATCCTCCATATTCTTAATTTGTAACCACAATTCTTTGTTTTCTTCATGAAGCTCTGAAATTAACTTGACATTTGCTTCATTTTTCTTTGCCAACTGAGTTAACTCAGAAGTAAACTGTTCTAATATGGGCTGCAATGGCGTCAGTGGTTCTAGGGACTAGTTAAAATCACATGGAGGACTTATTTATATTGAAGGTGGGTCCAATTCGACAATAGCAAGGGGATCTTCAGATTTAGGAATATCCATCTGATCCATGTCCTTGACCATTTCAGTAGAGAGGCTAGCTAGTGCTAAGAGGGATGAATTGGGATTGATTTCCTCAGCCTCAGCTTCATCATTTGTATGGTTAGTCCGATCATCAATCTAAACCACAGTCTGAGTACTTGGCTGAAGCCTGCGTTGGATGCTTTTATCCTTCTGTCTTCTAGTACGAGGTCGTGAAAAAGGCACAAACTCAGCAGAAACAGGACTAGCAGGGGTTTCTTGCATGGGTGAATTAGGTTCTGTGACATCCTGATCAAGGTGGAAAACATTAGGGTTTTATTATACTGTGGGAAAGGTTGGTCTAGACTCAGGATGAAAATGTTGAGACCATTTACGAATATTGAGGTGGGGATTGAGCACTTTAAAAGCAAAGGTTTCCCAAGACTGGCTTCGATTTTTAAGTTGATCCAATATTAATAGTTTGATTATACTGTGATGGTACAGACTACTCTTAAGATGCAGGGTATTCTTTTTGACCAAATTCAACATTTTATCTAAGCTATGACAAAAAAATAAAGGGAAATTCAAGCATATATTATCAACAAAGTGGGCTAATAACTGAAGGTGACAAGACTTAAAAACACTAAATTTACCTTTGTAGGTAAATAAGTGAATGATGAATGTCAAGGGATTGATATAATCTAGCTTTATCTAGCTATGATGGTATCCTTTCACACATGTTACATACCAGAACTCAGGCTTCAGCACGAAATTGTGTGATGCTCGCAGAATGAACCAATGTTTTTTCCACCGTTCACCCTTCCAGGGGAACTTAGTAGTGCAAAAAATTGACTCCTTAGTAACTTGAAAATAATAGTAACAATGAAATATCCTCATCATAACCTTGTAGAAAATGGAGGAAATGGTTCCATCCATCATGAAAGAACACTTCCCTACACTCCCTAAACTCTGTCATTTGAAACAGATCTTGATAACTCTCAGGCTCGAATTTGTTTGGCATGTTGGAAACAGAGGAAGGAATATAAGGTTTTCAGGAAAGGTGGCTAAAATGATCCAGCATAATAATGGTTAGTGATGGCGATGGAATTGAGAAAGGTTCACACAGTACTAGTTTTAAATCATGATGCATTCAACATGCCAAATGATCATGCAACCAGCTCGACATGCCTAAACGATCTTGCCATTATGGCGAATTTTCAGAGTGTGTGCCATCTAAAGCATGTGATTGAACGAGTTTCTAATTTTTAGTTGGTTAAACCATGTCCAAAGCAAGCTTTGGACAGGTTGAACATGTAACCTAATGCAAGTGTATAACCAAACTTATAACTGTAACCTTAGTTCAACGAGGAGGCTGGCTTATCTGATAGCTTATGCATGCAAATATAAAAGGAGAATGATGAAGATGTCAGGGTCATGATAACAAAAAGGTACTCGAAGTTCATATAGGAATGACATAATATCATATTATATTTACTTCATACAATCATTAATCGACATTAGTCATAATATCATATAGATGTGACCCTAACGGTATGACTTGGATTTTTACCCAATGAAATTTAGCCAACACTTAATCAAAAGTACAAGAATGTCATAATTTTTTTTTTATCCAGACCCTCATTCGACCTTTTATTCACACTAACATTTGACCCTTCATATGATCCTTCATACAAATTTTCATATGAAATAATTCTTTTAACATTCTTGCTTATTCATCCACAACTTTAAGTCCAATTTTGCTATCTACATTTTCCTGGAAACAATTTATCATTTGCCAATGAGTCTTTTATAAATAAAAATGAAGACAGAAAATAAACTAATCCTCCCCCAAACCAAAGGTATGGCATGTCCTCACTCCATATAAGAAAACTATGTAATTTGCAGAATAATTAAGAAAGTTCAGGCATGATGTTGTAAGTTTGTAAAAGAGAAACAGACTAACTAATAAAGGGAAAGGATTCAGATAGATATATTTAAAAAAAGTGCTCAAATATATAGAGATAGAAATGGATCATTGATGATGTGAGGAAAAGTACCATAGGGAAAACTAGTCACCCTTGCCTTGTTGTAAATATATCTTGTCATCTTAAAAAATTCTTTGAACTCACCTTCGAATTTGTGGAAATTTTCAGCTATGGGTGCCATTTCTAGGATAATCATATCCTAGATATTAATGGAAATAAGACTGTCGGATCCAAGGTCAGCTTATGGTTATTCTGTAATGACATCAGAAACAATAGGCCCTTGTAGATGTGTTTTGATATATAATATTGTTATTTCAAATCATGTGCCTACTCGTGCATTAACCACATCTCGTTACCTGATATTGCCCCACTTCTAGTAGGCCTGTTCAGTACCTTAGGGGCTTTATCTTGGTACCATGCAAGCATAGCCCCACTACCAACAAGCCTGTTCAGTAACCCGATGGGTTTACTTTCATTTATCAAACTTCCTTGTAAGTTATTACTTAGCATTGCCCTGCTACCATTAGGCCTATTCAGTACTTCAACGGGTTTTCCTTGTATAAATATTTTGAATATAGGAATTCAGTTGGCTCTTAGAGTGTGATAAGCTCTGCTAAACACATGAGTTAAATTTTTTTCACAAAATGGCCTTAACTATATATCATATCAAAATACAATAACTTAAAGGTCTCCCTGTGCCTTTCAGTCTATTTTATAAAAGGCAATGTTCCCCAGAAGCAGTAATTCCACTTAACCTCTAGTGCCCTCAAATATAGTTAAGAGTCAAGTTTTGATTACAAGTGTAGATGAGCTAGTAGTCTCTAAGTATGAAAATGTTGAAGATCATGATAATTAAAATAAATCCTCTGAGCGACTGTTCAAATAATTAGAATCTGAATCAAAACACTTGGCATATCAAAATCATAAAATAATTGGTTTGAAAGTGATATACAAGAAAAGCTTTAAGGGCTTATTAGAGCTCTTTACCTCATAAGTTGTTCAAAGAAATAGATTCTTCTTCAAAGCCATGTATTAGATGATTCATTTTATTCTTGAAAATATAGAAAAGAGTCCTCTGGAAAGAATTGATTAGAAATGAATCTTTATTTATTCAAAGAGATATACACATATTTACATATATACAAGTAATGATAACCCACAATATTTTTTAATATTAGGAGGAAGAGGTATCTGGAGGGAGCAATCCAATAATTACCTATGTCTTGATAGGATCCATCTCGATCTTTTGGGTCAAAAAGTGATGCCCCATGCAAATATATCATGGAGGAATTTTTATTAATGGACATTCCTATTTAGTTTTACATTATGGGCAGACATTGCTTCTTGATGTTCGTTCTTCTTCCTAGTTTTTTAAGTAGGTTTGATTTCTAGAATTAGTGTATCTAGAAGGCTGCTTTCAAGGTGAGAATGGAGCATCCCATCATTCTCAAAAGAGAACTTCCTCTGATCACTCATTATTTTATTGGTTCTTATAGGAGTATGGAATGCTACTATGGATATGTCAATTTGAGGGGTTACTATTACCAAAGAGAACTCCCACCTAGGTAATTTCAGCTTCCTTAATTCAAAAGTTATATTATTGGACTTTGTTACTTAGTGGAAGGTTAAGAGGTTCCCTAGTTCTTTTTAAATTTGATTAAAATAGGGCCCTCAGGTTCTTTTGCCAGGATTTATTTTCTATAATTTAACCCCCTTGTAAGAATCTCTTTATGGGTCTAGCAAAACTACTTCCTGTAAGTGTGTTTTTTTTTTCAATGTTGATTCAGTGAGTTGGCACTTTATGTTTCCTAAAAATATTGAAAAAATGTTGCTATCATGTGCTACTATTATTACTTGATTTGAGTGCGCCTGTTATAACACATGCATAGGTTCTTACCTCTCGTCTTACCGATCCCCCGTTACCAACCCATTATACCTTATGAAACAACTCCCCGAAAATGGTGCCAAAAATGTTGGGCAAAATATTTCCTTGAATAATTTACCTAATATTTAATTATCAATCGGGGTTGGTAGGATTAGAGTTTCTACAACATATATGTGAAGGTAGAGAGTGTCATGGTAATACGCTAAAGATCTAAAGTTGAACTTCTAAGGACCTAAATAAGTTAACGAAAACAAAAGTGACATCAAACTATTTATAAATGTTCGGATATAAACAATGCGTATGACAATAAACTATTCTATTTAGAGAGATTGATTTTTACTTGAGAAAATGGCTATATTAAAAAGGATTTACAATGACCAAATGCGATACATACACTAACTAAATTATTTTAATTGCACTCTCCTTGATTATTCTAAGGGTAGGAATTTACTATAATAGGAACTGGGGTAGGAGGGGTATCAAAATGGCTCTCAAAAGAAGTATAAAATCTAAAGGGAATTAAGTCTAGTTTGATCTATACAGAAATGTATAAATTGAGAATTGTCTAGTTATAGGAAATAGTAAACATGATTGTTTATATACAAGTGACTCCTATTTACAAAGTACTATATAAGAATAGACATAATTTGTGGACAAATAGAAAACTCACAAGGATGATTTGAGTTCTATAATAAACAACTAATCTATTAATGCATGCAATTTAGAATTGAAGGAACAATATTGAATTAAAGGATCAATTATAGGTCAGTAGAATGAGTTAATTTACATAATATCATTCCTATGCATAAGGTAAAAGAAATAGAAAGGAGAAATGAGTTTTAACAAGAAGTCTCCAAAAATATTATCTAAAGGTCTTTAAAAGAAAATATAAACATTATCTAACCATTAATACTTAGATAGAATAAGAAAACTAGAAGGATAAACTTTAAAATAAATTAAAAGCATGCAGGATTGAATGAACGACTGTATAACAGGTGGAAATGAAGGCCTATATAAAAGGCGGGACAGACTGTCTGTATGACAATTTGTTTAAAGGAAATGTTAAAACTTTAAGGAAATAGGAATTAAAATTCTTTATTGAAGAGAAGCTACCCCATGCATTAACTACTGTAATGTAAAACACGAAGTAAACCTACTTTAATGACTGAATTCCACAACCTAGACTAATTTCATAATTCGAAACAAACTAACATATTATTAAGAAAGTTAATGATAAAAACTGGAATAAGCAAAACTATACTATAACTAATCAAAGAAATTTAATCTAGAAATTGAAATACTGTGTAGAAAACTTGAAAGCTATCTTAAACGCAACCGGTTTCTATTTAATAAAAAGAACCTACATTCTCAACATAATTTCAAATTGAAATCTATACTCTACAAAACATGAACGATTATAGAAACAAAACTAAACAACTCATAAATAGAATTTATACTAATTGCAAGGAAAAATAACAAAACCTACATAAGGATATAAATACTCTGTTTGTCGAGGGGCCCTCCCAGCGAACAGAGTTGAGCTTCTTCTAATCAAACAAAATCATATACAACACAATAATACTTTCATTAAAATAAAATGTAGCGTTACAAAGTTTTTCAGATGGAACTGATCAAATAACAAAAATAGGCTCAGACTCTAGACTGAGAGAGAGAATCCAAGACTCAGACTAAGATCCCTTTCTAAATGACATACAATGTCTATATATATACATCATTCAATGGAGGCAAGCAAGTCAACCCTTTAGTCGTCGACTGCTCTTCAAGATAAAGAAGTCATAATGGAGAATAAGTATATTAATAATCAACAATTAATTGTTCCTCTTCTTTCCTCAATTAGGTTCCTTCAAGCATGCAATGTGGTTCATACTTCAGTTAGAATCAAAGCTTGTGTCGAGGTGTCACGCCATGAGCACTTCTTCCAGAATAAGACGAACACTAAGATACCGGCACGTGGTGATGACAGTTTCTGGCCATTTTCATGCTCTTAATACACAGAAACATGCTACCAAAAAAATACGTGGTCTGTTTGATGATGTGTATAGCAGGCTGGGCACATTCGCCATATATTCAGCCGAACACCTATCTATTTGTTAGGTCATCAAGAAGACCATATAACCTGCAACGAATAAGACACATGAATTAATATAACAAATGTGCTCCATATTATGCAAATTTTAACCATTGAAACCATAAAATTATGATAATAAATAGAATTGAGATCAATCCTAGTTTAGTCATACCTAAAGCTTGTAGAGGGAGTTGCATGGTAAAAAAGACACTAAAAAGTGGCAAAACATGTGTTAATATGCAAAGTATTGAACCCAAAAATAGTGACAAAATGGGGACCAACAGGTTTCTAAAGCATTACATGTATTAAAGGTACAGGGTAATTTTTGTGCCATAGATTCTATATATTTCTTTAAATTTGAATCAGTACATATGGTGAGCTAAGAGATTTGAAGCCCAGAGAGAAGGCCCTAAGATATTGAGGGGTAGCCATGTTTCTTTATTTTTATATACAACATAAAAAGGAAAAAAATATTTATGAGATTTGAAGTTTTTGAGTTTGGTATTAGGAAGTGGTCTACGGCTTCTTTGCTACCTCGCAGGAAGGATAACATCCCCAATTGGAGCCAGCTGTTGGCACTATTTTTGGGATAAATAGTTGGAAGGGGTTAGACCAGAGGAGATACAAGGTAATGTCTCAAAATTTCTATCATATAAACTAAAGGATATGCAAAAGGGGTTATAAAATTATTTGGATGACTTATTCCTAACTCTAAAATAGAAAAATCTGAAGAAAATCTTCAAGCGCAACCTTGGGAATAAGTTGTGTATAAGAAATATGCCTTAATGTTATATCTCAACAAGATTGAATGGTGTATATATGTAGCAAAGGGGATCGATGGGTGTAGGAGAATCCACAGAGGTAAGATGTTGAAAGGCATAAATAAATGTGATTACATGCAGAATGAGTTAACATGCAACTAAAATATAATGTTAGATCAGCAGAGGGAGGAAAATCTACAACCAGTAAGATTTCCGTAGATTAAACTTGCACAGAAGAAAGAAATGTTCATTTCAGCTAAATTGGGTAGATCCCCCACATTTCAATGGTTGAGATCAGGGAAGAGAAAATATCTACGGTCGATATAAATTTCGCTACAAGAACATGCACGGAGAAAGCAGTTTTGAGGATCAGCGAAATTTGGTAGGTCCACCATTGATCGACAACGGATATTTAAAGGTGATTTAGATCAATGGTTCAAATGATTTCCACTATGTGAACAAGCGCTAGGGAAATCAAGTTTAAAATCAGCATAAAAGAGTAGAGGCCTCATGTTTCAATGGTCCAAATGAATATTTGATCCAGATCAACCATTGATGTTTGTTCTGCTGGTGAAATATGCATAGGTGAATAAAATTTTGAAACTTAGCAGAATGTGGTAGGGACTGCATATTTTAACAGTCGATATGGGACCATGATTGAGATCAAGGGCCTGCATATTTTGCGCTATTAGAAAGTGCATTGGAGAATAAAACTGGTGAACTTGTGTAGTGTGTTAAAGGGCCCATACAATCAAGGGTGCATATTTGACGAATAATAGATCTACGGTCTGAAATTGTTCCATTGATAAAACATGCAAGGTAGAAAATCAAGAGGAAGATCAACTAAATCAGTTAAATTGGGGTAGAAATGAGCGGCTGGAGATTAACCAGGTTTTAGATCTGCAATGGATAATATTTCTGCAAGGAAAAGATGCACACTTCTTACGAAACTAAATATGAGAGAAAAGTTACAAAGGGAAATTAATCAACGATGCAGATTTGTGAAGAAAAAGATCAATGATTGAAAATTTATCTGCTCAGATAATTTGGGGTCCCTTTATGATCTAAACAGGTGATTTAAAGGGAGAAAATGATCGACAACGAGGACAAATCAAATGTTGTATTTGTGGTTATGGTTAATTCTGCAATTGAAAGCTACGAGAAGAATAAAGATGGTAGTATAGTAGGATCAAGGGTATATGTTTTAAACAGAGATCAGGATCAATGTCTTAGGGTAAAAGGCACAATATGGACGGATGGGAAAGGGTTCTACTAAGAAAGATGCATGGTTAATAAGAAGGAAAAAGTATTATAAAAAGTGAGGGCACGTGGATCTAGGTTATTAATTTTTTATACATCAAAAAGAGAAAGTCTAGGACTATGCAAAAATGACCAGCTCAGACAAATATTTGGACCACTTTTCAAGAACCAGGTAGGTTATTTATACCCACCAAGAAAGTATTTAAAATGGCCGAGGTAGAATAAGTAGAGGTCCGGGCTTTGGAATACCAAAGGATAGAGGAGGTTTTTGATCCTTTATTGGTAAATGGTTCCATAGACTCGATAAAATCAAAATTGAAAGTTCTCAAAGACCAGGGAACGAAAGTCCATGGTGTTTTCAAGTCCCATTTCCATTTTTTCTCTACCAATCAAACACTAAATTTTCTTGAGTTTGTGACTAGTGTGCTTGTGTTTACTCCTCTTCTGAGAGGGTAATTATGGGTGTAACCAAGTCCAATATCATTTGTCCAATCAGCCCACTTGTTGTCCGAAACACTTTTTCTGTTCTTACTGAATTCACCAAGATGTATAATATTTAATGAAGAAATTATATTCCATGTTTTTAGAGAGTCCACTATTGAACAAAAACAAGTTTTCTTTAACACTTTCTTCAAGCCTTATGTCTCCTTACAAAACCACCCTTTTCGTGTAGAGTCCATCATGTTCAGTGATGAAACTTAGTGTGTTATAACCCTCATAAGTCATTTTTTAGGTTTAGATATTGACAAGTATGTCACTGAGTCTTTAATGAATCTTTTGTTCACAATCAATACTATTCAGGTAGAATCAGAGGGTCAAGTCAATTAAGTCAATCTTTCTACCTTAAATCTGATGAGTTTCTAGCTGAGAATATCCATTCATAGTTAGTTGACTTCCACAACACTAGGTATTTTAGGTTTTAATCATATTTGGTCAAAATGTTCTTATCTTTTAATGAGGAAAAATTACAATTTTCTCAGATGGTTCTCACAGAGGATATGAACTGATATTTTAGAAAATACCTGAACTTTATCATCTTTGAAGTATATAATGCATTTTCCCAAAAGAAATTGCCCAGATTCTTACCACTTATACATGAAATGCTACAATTTTCTCTTGCGAAAAGAATATGATATTGGTTCTTACTGGAGCAAGGTACAATGATTAGATTGTATGGGTTTGTTTATCAACCTTAAATTTTACCTTCTTTCTTGACTCCTAGGGTATTGTCCCTAGAGTTTAATAGGAAGAATATTATTGTTGAAAATGAACACTTTCTCAATTTCAAAAAGTCTTCCAAAATCAAAATCCCATCAGTTGTTGGCCCATTCATCATAAAGAACAGGTTGGCTTTGCCAATGGTATAAATTTTACTAAACGAAATGGGGTTTCAGATAGATGTTGTTGTTAACTATGATCCCCATCACATCATATCTATCAGAATACAAGTAAACAAGAACAAGCCTTTTGAGAATCATGAGATTGTAGGTATGTAAGAAAGTACAAATTGGCTAGATTACCCTCATTAAACACAAAGGGATGAAGACATGCAACAAGATTCTACTTGATCAGTGAAGGAATTCATCTATACATAGCTTAACCCTTCAAGCATTGTTCCAGTAGCCGAAAGGATCAAACTAATAGCAATTTTTTCTGAAAGAACAATCAAAAGATATTTCTCTGATGCCATGGACACAGAGGAAGAAGATACAACTAGAACACCCAAAAAGAAGAAAATTGAAGAAACATGGCAGCTAGTCCAAGTAATAGATTACAAAGTAAAAAGGAGAATCATATGAAAGTTAAAGGACCTGTATTTGAATTTAAGGATTATGCTTTCTGTGAAACACCTATAAACTCCACTTCTCAGTTTAGAAGTAGATCTGAAATGTTTGATAAGTACATAGATGATAAGGAGGTGGCAACGGATGAACATTTGAAGTTATATGTCGATGTCAGGAATACCTCTAGTAAATATGTATCCCTAGTGACTGTCAGGGATCATACTCAAAATACATTGAACTTGGTAGTAGCAACTAAGAACAAAGTTGCTGAAATGAAGATGAGTTTAGAAAATATTCCTATTCATGACATGATCCACCTACACAAACAGACTAGAGATATCATATATATTGATCTATTGAAAGAAACATTCAAGGTGTCCAGGTTGCAGTACACCAAAAGAAAAATTGGGAATCAACTCAGGCAGGAAAAAGTAGAAAATAAGGCTCACCAACAACATATTAAAAGGTTGCAATAATACTTGTTGGTTATTGACATTCAAGAAGAAAAAGGGGATGCAACCCAAAATTTACTTGAATGAAAACGAAAACACCATTCAACTGTTAAATAAAAAGCTAAATATTCCATCCACTCATCTAACACATGCTTTTGAGCTAAGAGAACTGGAAAAGGAGAAAGAAACATTGCCTGGTGTATTAAATGACTATAAGGAAAATATGTCAAAATTTGTTGAGGAGAAGAAACAATGGGAAAGATACATGTCTCTTTTGGTTGAAAGTGAGAAGACTCTTAAATACAAACATGATGAATTGGAGAAGAAGTTGCAAGAAAAAGAGAAAGGAACTTGAGAGCAGAATAATTTCACCTTCTACAGAATAAGGTGAACAATCTCATATTCAGGCCATGTCATAAGTTAGTTTAAAGGAGTTGGATATTGTTGGATTAACCAATCAAACAAAAATTTAGAAAATCTATATTTGAAAAGGGAACAAGAAACGAAGGTATGGGAAAATAAATGTAAAGAGTTACAAGACAAAAAAGATAAGTTATTAAAATAGGTTACATGAAAATTGCATGTACAAGGGACCAAGCACATAATCGGGGATGTGCTTATATTTGAGGCAACTAAATTGAGGCCCTACATGGACTACATTCTAGACAAAGAAATTGTGATACAATCCATCAAGCAAAGTGTAACAGTTGTGAAAGAGAGATTGAACGAGAAGCCCATAGAGGTTGCTAACAACACCATTGAATTTTTGAATGGTTTGATAGAGGATGAATTAAAAGAAGCCAATATTAAAGATATAATTTCTATTATTACTTGGGATAGGAAAGTTGTGAATAAAAACCAACACTTGGACACTATTTAAGCAAAAATTGATATCATGACACATCAGGTGAAGCTGTTTTTGGATATGTTTGATCCATTGTTTGAAAAGGGACTACCTTTCTTCTGGGAAGAGAAAGGTAGTATGCTGTCCCAAAAGGAGTATCAGGACTGTTTGATTGAATGCAGGTCAAATCACACAAAATTTGTAGATATGCAGCAGTCACTATCAGGAAAGGCAATAGTTGACAAGCTAGCATATGACTTTGAAATGATGTTTTCCTTTAAATCCACATGTGCACGCTTGCCATAATTTCCATACAGAGACCACGTGGAGCTACGAGTGCTGGAAAAAGAAATGGCCAGCCTATACCTACCACTCGTTGATCAATGGAAATCAGTCGAGAAATATGGAATATCTAAATATATGTTACATGGATGAAGACTATTGAAGATAATTGAATATTATTACTGAAGATTAGTTAACTAGGGGTTTAGTTTATTTTTCAAAAAATAGTTATTAGTTAATAAATGCAGATGACAGATGTAAAGGCGATTATTTCTTATTTTAGAAGTTTTTTTATTTTATCTCATAGAGAAGTTTGTATAAGAACCATTTTTTGTAATGAAGAAAGGGTTGGAACCCATGAGAATTCACTTTGTATTTTGATATTCATCTTTTCATAAAATTACAGAGCTGAGGCTAGAATTTTGCAAAGATTCACGTGTTTTCTATGTTGCAGTCTATATTTTCTTCTCATGTGAATGTATTTCCTGTTATTTACTTCCATAATGTTTTCCTTTCATGTTTGAAATGAGTTTTTAATAACACATAATTTATAATAATACGCTATGTCTATTGATTTCACACATTCATAAAACCTATTCAACTAAAGTTAATGTTGGATTCAATTTAGCTAGATGCCCACGTTAATGGTTGTTCTTCATTTCTTCCATAATCACCAAATCAAATCATTTTGATTGTAACAAAATGGTTATTTCTCTATTGTTAAAATTTCCATACAAATTAGCACTGTGATTGTTATAATCCTTTTGACTGCATTCCCTATGTGTACTTTCCTTGTTTCAACCAACAATAATTTTAAATTTTATTTCTTGTGTATTGGCCTTGTGAGAAAAACATTGAGAGATCCATCTCAGGAGAGAAAGAAGCCAACTTTATTTCTTAAAGTTTGGTTTTGTGGTTACCTTGATATTTACCTTTTTACAACAAGATGTACATTTTGAGTGCTAATGAATGGTATTGGCTGCTAGATTGACAACCTACATCAACAATTGCTATGATATATTCCAAACAAATAAAGAATTTTATCAACCATTCTCAAAATTTTGCATTGATTATGATAAAGGCTCGAAATTCCAGAAAGACTGTAGCAAAGAGTCAACTCACCAATCAACGCAGCTTTCAACAACATCAACAGATCGACCATATTATTTATGAATATCGAAACACATTTCAAGACCTGGATGGAGTACCTCTGCATTGTCAGGTAAAACAATCCATTGAACTTGTTCCTATTTCTTCATTGCCTAACGCATATATTTATAGAAGATCCATTATCGAGAATGAAGATATTTGCAGGCAAATCGAGGATTTGATAAAAAAAAGGTCACATCCTCCCTAGCTCCTCTCCTTGTGGAAGTCCAGTCTTCCTAGTTCCAAATAAAGGTGGGACTTGGAACATGTGCATCAACTATCGGTCTCTCAAAAATATTTTAGTAAAGAACAAGTATCCTCTTCGACGAATAGATGAACTCATCGACAGTATGAAAGGTGCTAATTTCTTTATGAAGCTTGACCTTCATTAGAGTTGAAGTGTCATTTAGATATTCGAGTAGATAGTTCTGAATCATGATTCCAGTAAATGGAGAATGAAGATACAAAATGAACAGACCAAGCCACATGGGAAATGGATAAGTGTAGCTCAGGAATTTACAGTATCATTGTCATTAATTAAATTAGGTGTTGCAATAGTTTACATAATGGAAGAATTCAAATGCATGAGGGAGCAATTCAAATCTACCAACTGGATCTGACTGTACCTAAATTAATATCTAACCTATGGTGTCTCAATCAATATTGAATTCCAACAGATCAACTCCAAGATGTCCAACCAACTCATACAATCAGTAATAACTAGTTAACTCAGTGCAACTGAGTGTGGTAGGTGGGAAAAGGTGCCTACTCCACATGCAGCCTTACATTAGCCATGCATAAATAGCTCTAGCTAATTGATTCTGAACTAATTGAAAGTAACTAGAAGCTAACTAATACTAACTAGTTCGAACTCCAACTAACTGATGGAGGTTGGTGTCGGGACTCCAAGAGGCTCCTAAAATGTAGGGATTGGTCTATGGTTCACCCAAACTGATGCATGCACATGCAGTAAGTGGAAGTTAACCTATAGTAGTGTTCCCCACAGTCTAGTAATTGGTACATGTGGCCCCATTATTCCAAGTGGACCCTAATGGTACTAGTGGACCCAAATAATTAATTAAGGTTCCTAAGTTAGGCTAAATAATCTAAATACAAAGTATGTTCAAGGGAGGATTAATAATCCTAACACCCCTCCTGAATCCTAACTTGGACAACTATGGGCCCTAGTAACAAGACCATAGGTCACCCAAATAAAATCTAGAACACAGTAAAAATTGCTGCTTAATAGAACCAAGGAAACAAGGGAAAAACTCTTGGGAACCCCCTTGCCCTCAAAATAAGCAGGAATGCAAATTTTAAATAAAAACTTGTGAAATGTTTTGCTGCCATTTGCAGCACTACATAGCAGAAAATGCAGTATATTAGTTATTATGTGTAGGTGAACCTCTAAATCCAAACAAAATGCTTATGTTTGGAGGAATCGTCATCTTTCGAAGAATACTAATGTACTCAAATGAATCAGAAATATAGGCAGTTGCATGGTGAAAACGAGACCCATGTAAAGCAGCTGAAATCAACTGAAGAGAGGGAAAAATATCTTAATAATTCGAACCATGTGAGTAACACCCAATAATATGATATATTTCAGCCTTGAACAAAAAACCATGAGTGGTAAAATAATCCCCAAGTGTTAGGAGCAAATGTTTAGGTGGATGTAGAATGTCTTCCTCTTTACTAGTTCTATGAGGGGATGAGCATGTGACCAAAGGTAGAGAAGCCCTGGGACTGTGGAGAGAAAATTATTGAGCTCCATAATCTAATATTTCTTCATAAATAACCAATAGTTCACAAAATATAATTTTCTAAAACTAATAAGAGAGAACTAACATCGAATCCTCAACAAAAACATTTAAGGAGACTTGTGGTGCTTGATTTGTCACACCGAAATTGATGAAACCAGTTACAAGAAATACTGAAAGCTCTTGAATATTATAACCTGAAACACATATTATCAGATTATAAAATACATCGAATCCAAAAAATTTCATATCAGATTTGAAACTGTGCTCCACCGAGATGGTAGATGCACAAATTTCTCCTTCTTCAAAATTCTGATTTTTGGTGCATGCAATCCTGTAGGAATTTACTAGAAGCTATAGATTAATTAGAGTGAATGTATCACTCCTATAATCTGATATTATTTCCATAATATCCATGGTATTACTTATCTACACTCCAGAAGCATTATTAGATATAGAGAAATCAAATTCCTCTACCTTTTCTGAAACAGTCACTGGTAAACTATGCACAAAATTTAAAGAATCACTAGAGAAATTTTTGCAAAGAATAGAAGGAGGTTTTTTCTTAAAAAAAAGAGATTTGAATGTATTAATATAGATCATCCATGTGAGGATATGATATATTAGAGATATCATACACTACTAGAGTAGCAGGAGAAGGAGTCACTCCAAGGAGACTTTCTTCAATTCGAATTGACTGTAGGGAAAATTCTGCTTCTTCTTAATCTTCAACAATTTTATTTTATGTAGGAGAGAAAATAAACTAATAATGATGGATTTTATATGAACCTCTCTCAATATATGGGATTTTAGATTCATCTCCCATATGATTGCTAGGTCCTCCTGATAGAGGGAAAGTGATGAAGGATTTCCTAGAGGAAACCATGTGGTTGGATGCTCCAGAATCTATCTGTTAATCCTTCGATGGAGAGAGGCTTGCATGTAAGAATATATCATCTTATTTAGTCTAATCTTCATCATCATACATCTATGCACCTTGTGGAAGGTAAATATTGTTTTGTACACATAGAGCTTTCATTTGTTCGAGGATCTTCTTCATGCATGAGTCTTCTAGATGAAAACCCCTCATACAATAGGGACACTTTTTCTTTTTGGACTTCTTATTTTTATTAGAGATGAAGGCTCTTTTGGAAGTCTTCTCATTCTTTTTATGCTTCAATCAGCTTCTTTGGGATCCTTCTTAATTGATTTCCCTTTGTCATGTGATTTTCTAAAGTTAGTAACTAGGAGAGCCTAATCTTTGGAGGTCTTGATGATTTCCATTTGAATCATATTTTCTTGCTCCTTGATTAAGGACTCGAAAAAGGAATCAAGTGAAAGAATTTTCCAACCAGGGAAGCCATCCCACTTGGAATGAAATATAGAAACAAATACATAATACTGAAGACCGATTTTGCTGAGTATGGAGAGGACATTTTCTCATCCTTCCTTCCTACTCTGCACTGTTGGCATTGAAGTACAAGAGACTTGAATTTAGTAAATAATTGCTCAATAGTCTCGAAATTGTTGGGATGTAAGGCTACCAGCTCATTCTCCAGGAGGTATCCCTAAAGCTCATATTTTTTTCCAAATAAGTATTCAATATTATCCCAAGATTCTCTTGGTTTCCTCAAACCTTCATGATGGAAGAGGAGATATCTGGATATATGAGTGCACAGATAACCAAAAGCTTCATCACAATGGTTCAAAAAATTGTTCTTTTCAACTGGATGATGGGGCTCAGCCTCGCTTCCATGTATTATCCTAAGGTAACCATGGTTGCACAAGGACAGCTGCATATCAATCCTCCAATCAAGATAAATTGGAAGTTGTAAGGATTCGTGGTGTAGGAGATTGAGAATCCATAATTCTCCGACTAAAATATCACAAAACTTCGCACAAGCTACGTAGCACCTATATATTTTCACTCCAAAACACTAAAACATTTGAACTATGTTAGAATCATTATTTTTCTCTTGACATGAACATGTTTTTAGGGTCCGTCATGCCCTCCTTGCTACTGTGAATAAATCCAGAGGAAGCGAATCATCATAGGGGAATTCTGTGGAAACCCAACGACTTCTGATGTTCAATGGAGAGAAACAAATAGGAAACCTTCCTATGAAGGATTTGATACCATATTAGAATTGAAGTGCCATTTAGATCTTCAAGCAGATAGTTCTAAATTATGATTGAAATAAATGGAGAATGAAGATACAAACTGAACAAAGAAAACCACACAGGTTACATATGAGTGTAGCTCAGGAATTTACAGTATCATTTTCATTAATTAAATTCAGTGTTACAATAGTTTACACAATGGAATAATTCAAATGCATTAGGGAGCAATTTGAATCTACCAACTGGATCTGATTGTACCTAACTGACTAGCTAACTCATGGTGTCTCAATCAATATTGAAGTCCAACATATCAACTCCCAAATGTCCAACCAACTCATACAATCAGTAATAACTAGTTAAGTCAGTGCAACTGAGTGTGGTAGGTGGGAAAAGGCACTTGCTCCACATGCATCCATGCATGACTAGCGCTAGATAACTGATTGTGAACTAACTGAAAGTAACTAGAAGCTAACTAAGACTAACTAGTTCCAACTCAAAATAAGAGATGGAATTTTGTGTTGGGACTCCCAGTGGATCCTAAAATGTATGGATTGGTCTGTGAGGTGCCCAAATGGATGCATGCACATGTAGTAAGTGGAATATAAACTCTAGTAGTTTTCCCCACACTCTAGTAACTAGTACATGTGGCCCCATTAGGCCAAGTGGACCCTAATGGTACTAGTGGACCCAAATAATTAATTAAGGTTCTTATGTTATGATAAATAATCTAAATAGAAAGTATGGTCAAGGGAGGATTGATAATCCTAACAACCTTAATTCGGGATATCATCAAATTCTGATCGAGTGTACTGATATATGGAAAACGAATTTCAATACCAAGGAAGGATTGTTTGAATGGTTAGCCATGCCTTTAGGCTTAACCAATGCACCTATAACATTCACGAGATATATGGATTACCTTATATGAACTTTCATCGACAAGTGTTTCATTGTTTATCATGGGAAGAACATGTCAAGCAACTTCGATAAGTCTTTGACACTCTCCAACAACATAGATTATATCTAATATTGGGTAAATGTTTATTTGCAATGAATAACATCAAATATTTGGGGTATGTAATTAACTCTATAGGCATTCATGTCATCCCAGAAAAAGTACAGATCCTCAAATATTGTCCCATTCCTCAAAACATTCATGAACTAAGAAGTTTTCTTGGTTTGGAAAATTTCTATCGATGGTTCATACTTGGATTTAGCCACATCGCATGTCCTTTGAATTAGTTAACTAAAGGAAATGGGAAAATTGTCTTCAAATGGACATGGAAACAACAACAAGCTTTTGAACAACTCAAAAACAAGAATTTTATTACAGCAGTACTTGTGTTACCCGATTTACATCATCCCTTTGAGATTGATACAGATTCATCAGACTATTCCTTTGGCGCAGTAATCACCTAGTCAGATTTCATTTGGAAACTTTCAAGGACATTGTTAGAAGGTATTCTACATATGAAAAAAAACTATATGTGATTGTACAAGCTCTTAAAAAATGGAGACACTAATTTCTTGGCAAGGAAACAGTCATTCTCACTGACCATAAGCTTTTACAGTTCACCTCGTCCAAGTTGAAACTACAGACAACTCGATAATTGAAATGGATTAATTACCTACAACAATATCAGTTGATAATTAATTATCATAAGGTTAAATCAAATGACCCAACCAATTGTCTTAGCTAACCACCCATTACACTACTGTTTATAGTGATCAGTATGTAGGGTTACCACACCACTACTTGGAAACAATTATATTAAGTAGAGTACGAATTCTCTGTAATATATCGATAGATTTATGCTGATACGATGTCTACTACCGACTAATTCCTGAAGGAAACCTTGTTTTACAAGCTTGAACAACTTTGTGTACTAACTGGTGAGCACTGACATAAGCTCATTTGGGATGTGCACTACAACAAGACTGCATGACATTTTGGATTCACAAAAACACTTTTTCTCCTCTAAAATTATTTTTACTGGACTTCACTTAAATCCGATGTCAACAAGTATAGTCGATCATGCATGTTTTGTGCAATTGCTAAACTATCAAATCGATGACAAGGACTTTACACGCCCCTGTCAGTTCCTAGTAAACAATGGGAATCTATCTATATGGACTACTTGATAGGATATCCTACAACTAAACATCATCATGACGCAATCTTAGTAGTAGTCGGTAGATTTTCCAAGATGGATATACTCATACCATACAAGAAGACTGCGATATTGCAACACACTGATCAACTCTTCTTCAAAGATGTATGGAAACATTATGGCCTTCTGACGATCATTATCTCTAACAAATATTCTATATTTTCTATCACCTTTTGGAAAAATCTTTAGCAGCAGGTCCACACGAGACTTTATTTATTGATATCCTTCGATCCTTAGACACATGGGAAAACATAAGTCGTAAATCGCTTGGTAGTAAAATTGATTCACATGTACAACCATAATCATCGTCAAACATGGGACGAAAATATACCATACATATAGCATAACTACACTCATGCTCAACCCAATTCTATGGGAAAGAGTCCATTCAATATCTGTTATGGATTTCAACCCTCAACTCCTATCAACCTGATCAATTCCTTGACATAGTCGAATGACCCTGAATTTGAAGAACAAGAAGTTGAGAAAGAATTAAAGTTCGGAGATCAAATCTACAACATCCAGAAGTAGGAACATGAAATGTTGCAGTGGGCTAATGCAAAATCTAAGGCCTAACATCACAAGCATCGTATTCCTCATTCTTTCCAAATTGGGCATCATGTCTGGTTACATCTAAAGAAGGAGTGCTTCACTGGCACATATAGAAACTTGAAACCTTTGTGATATGGTACATACAGTATCCTTGAATAGATTGGAGAAAATTCTTTTCATTTTGACATTCCCTCATGCCTTAGCCTACATCCAGTATTCAATGTAGACTTACTTCAACCATACCATGAACCTTTTTTGGAATAGAAAAACTTGCAAACAACAAAACCCAAAGACATCCATCCATATGTTCATTAAACTCTTCTTTCTGACACCATTGTGGGTAAACAAATATGCCATACAAGGACAAACTCCATTCCCTTGTTTCAAGTGGCTAAAGCTGGACAAATTATTGTGCAAGGAAATTGGTACTCTACTACTGAATTAACCACTGAGTTTCCTCACCTAAACAAGTAGACAATGGAGACCATTGTTTCTTAAGGAAGGAGAAATGATCCACTCAGTAGTTGGCATGTAGTCGGAATTTGACTTTAATATTTAGCACTTCTACACGTTCAATATCTGCTTCGACAAGTCTAAACCTCGACACAACCAACTTTGACAACCTCAACATGTACATCAATAAAATACATTTAGAATATCCTTTGAATTTACAATATCTCAATACTCCCCACTAAGAAGAATGGTATTCTACTGACAACATCATCATCAACTATAGGAGTAATGCGAGAGACCATCTTCAACAGTATCAAGGTAATACATCTATACGTCATAGGAATTTTTTAACAATCATGAGTAACTAGAACACTTACTCTTCAATGTCTTCATATTTTGTAGCACATGATCACTTGATCCTTTTTGCAGCAACACTTCGATCTTTCGATCCTTCATATTAGCACTTCAATCTTCTCAATTCTTTGCAGTAGTACTTCTATCTTCTCAATCCTTTGTAGCATCACTTTGATCTTCTCACTCCTTTGCAACAACATTTCAATATTCTCGATCCTTTTCAGTGGAACTTCGATCTTCTTGATCCTTTGTAGCATCACTTTGATCTTCTTGATCCTTTACAACAACACTTCAATCTTCTTGAACCTTAGTTGTTGCACTTTGACCCTTTTGATCCTTTTCCACAACACTACCTGTAGTACACATGATCTCTTTGCGGGATGATCAATCCCTATCACTTTAAGACATAGGTTTAAGGATGATGAAATCCCCCATAATCCTACTCCCCCTTAACGACGAGGGTCATTATTATCTTCTTGATCCTTTACAACAACACTTCAATCTTTTTTAACCTTAGTTGTTGCACTTTGACCCTTTTGATCCTTTTCCACAACACTACCTATAGTACACATGATCTCTTTGCGGGATGATCAATCCCTATCACTTTAAGACATATGTTTAAGGATGATGAAATCCCCCATAATCCTACTCCCCCTTAATGACAAGGGTCTATATTATCAACCAACTAAATAATCTACAACCAAGTGTAGATCTTGTCAGCACATGAATGCAGAACATGTCGTCCATAAGGACTCATCGTAGACCATCCTCATATTGTTAGAGCTAGGACCACTCCAAGAGAGTGTTATACTACAACATATACATGTACATGTAGGCATACTCTCCAGGAAAGAGTATCATCTACAACTACATATATCAACCACACCTAGATGCAAGCCCTCATTGTAGGACATCCTCAGCATGAAAGCTAGGACCACTCCATGTGAGTGTTATACTACGTTGTCCATAAGGAATCATCATAGGACATCCTCAGCGTGAAATATAGGACCGTTCACAAGCAAATGTTATACTATGACATCCACTTATAAGTTTAGGTACACTCTCCATGCGAGAGGAATTTATGCAAGTTAGATCTTGACTACACCTAAATGCAGGCCCTATCATTCATAAGGACTCATTGTAGATCATCCTCAACTTTAAATATAGGACCACTCCTAAGAGAGTGTTATTCTATGATATCCACAAACGAATGTGGGTACTCTCCATGTAAGAGTAACGTCTCTAGATCCATCCTTAGCTAGTAAGGACCACTCTCAAGAACAAAGTGTTAATTCCTACAAGAACATCCTCAAGAGAGGATACTATTTTCCACAAGTTAATGCCAGACCTTGTGAGCATCTTCAATCGTACTTGGCCTCTTTCATATTTGATCTTCACTATCATCCCATCATCAAGGATAGTCGTATCATCACTACCCTTTCCACGAAGGATTCATATAATCAACCTACTCCCCCTTTGTCTGAGGAGGGTTCATATCTTGAACCTATTCTCCCTTTCCAAGGAGAGTCCATATCTTCGACGTATTCCTCCTTTCTGAAGAGATTCCATATATTCATTATTCCTTCTTGCAAGGAAAGTTTGTAGTATCATCACTATTCCTCCTTGAGAGGAAAGTACTTTTTGACTACACCAAGATTGTCACGAAAATATTCAAAATTTACTCAAGATAGAGGCTTGATCAACACATCAACAACTTGCTCATCATTACTCACATACTTGAGCTTTATAGCTCCCTTTTGTACCATATCCCTTATATATAAGTATCATATTTCTATGTTCTTTTATTTATCATGGAACACTGGATTCTCTGCCATCTTTATGCAAGTCTGGTTATCACAAAGAATCACTATGGTATCCAAGTCCATGTCAAATAGTCCTGACATCAGTTTCTGAAGCCATATCACATCACAACTAGCAGAGCAAGATGCTATGTACTATGCTTCAACCATGCTGAGAGAAACACTGGACTATTTCTTACTAAACCATGAGATCATGGAGAATCCTAGACAATAACATCCACCTGAGTTGCTTTTTTTTTCTGTGACACTTCCTACCCAATCTGAATCAGTATATCCATACAATATGTAGTCATGATCTCTAACATAGTATAGTCCAAATTCTATCGTACCTTTTAGGTACCTCATCACATGCTTTGTAGCTATCAAGTGAACCTATCTAGGTCTAACTAGATATTAACTTAAGTTGTTCACAACAAAGCATATATATTGCCTTGTATTATTCAAATACATCAATGACCCAATAATATGTCTGTACTGAGTCATATATACTAACTGTGATGATTCATTAGATAAAAACTCCAGGTTATTATCCATGGGTGTGGCTATGGATTTATAATACAACATATCAATTATTTTTAATATTTCTACTACATACTTTCCCTGGTTCAAAAATATTCCTTCTGGGCTCTGCCACACTTCCAACCTAAGGAAAATATGCATCAATCCAAGATATTTCATCTCAAATTCTTCAGCTAGATTCTTCTTTATTTTTGTGATATGTTTCCGATTTCCAGTTAGAAATAGATCATCTACAAATAGTAATAGTATGAAAGGTTTATCATCCATAATATTCATGTAAAGGTTAAGATCAATTTTACTTTCGGTAAATCCCAAGCTTGTTCAGAATCTATCTATTCTTTCATATAAAGCTCTAGGATCTTGCTTTAGTCCATACATATCCTTTTTCAACTTACATACATGAGTCTCTCTGTCTTCAACTTCAAATCCTTGTGGTTGTTTGATGTAAACCTTTTCCCCAATCATACCATTCAGGAAGGTTTTCTTTACATCCATCTGGTGTAGATCCCACTTCATCATGGAAGTAAGTGTCATGATGGTTCTAATGGAAGTGTTGTTGGGCTAAGGGCAGACCTGGGTTCTTATGCTTTTATCTTTGCACCAACAAACAGACCCACGGTGTTGGCCCTTTCGGCAACAACTTGTGAACAGGTTGCAGTATCACCTGAAACAGCTATGGTGTGCCAAAGAATTAGGTTTCTGTAGGCAAAAGAAGGATATTACTGTACCTTTAGCCTTAACAAAGAATAATTATGCAATACAGAGCTTCAACATTCACTTAAATAGCTTCACAATTTAGATAAAAAGATAGTTTCTTGCTTAACCCTTAACTGGGAATTCACAACGAAGTTAGTACTTAGCAATATATCTTACTTATCATTCACTTACTTATCAAATGCATAAAAACATAACAGGAACAAAAGTAAAAAGAACCACCACAACACAAGATGTATGTGGTTCACACCCAGTGTAGGGGCTACGTCCACAGAACTGCATTTATATTCAACACTTTACAAAACAACAGTTCTGATCTGCGCACTCAGCTGTAGATCTTCTCAACAACCTAAAACTGCACACTTAGCTGCAAAACCTTTCTTCCAAAACCCTCTATGCACTCAGCTGCAGAGGTCGTCCACGCACTCAGCTGGGACTTAACCTTAAACCCAAAAATAGACCTTAGCTTCTTCGCATCACATCATATCATAACAAAAATCATACTTGACTCCTTTACATCAGTGCCTATTTATACAAGTGCACTATTACAATACCATGGGCTTAAACCATGGGTACCCAAAAACCATGGGACATTTACAAAAAGAGGGGCTTTGAACCAACCTCGAAGCCCTTAAGACTATTTTGGACGACAAATCCACTTACAAGCTTCGTACCAAAATCACGAAGTTGCCAAAATTAAGGACCTTCAAGGTCCGAGCCCCAACAGGCCCCTAAGACTCACCAGTGTCCCGTCCCGGGACACTCTGCTACTTTTCTAGTGGAAGAATCTTGTTGGCAAAGATAGTAAATTGCTTGTTGAGGCTATGCATGATATCTTTGGCTACTTGCTCCTTCTCCACTATCTCCTGCACTGTTGCTGCAGATGCTTCGTTGGCCTTTTCCTGTGCAAACGCATCATACTCCTTCAAGACTTTGAGTTGGTTGTCCGCAGCAGTGCTCAACTCCAAGGCCTCATTAATAAGGGGCTGCACAGAGTTAACCAACAGTGTTTCTTTCCTTCTACAAGACTCAATTTCTTGCTGGAGCTAATTGCTAGGCTTCACCTTAAGCATCTTCTCCATAGGAGGCAATGTCTTAATTTCTGCTTTTACTGCGTCCAGCTCTGTCTGTCGCTGCTTGATGGTTTCTTGCATCTTTTCTACTTTTGGGTTATCCTGCAAGTTTTCCCAGGCCTCGACACTTTCATCTAGCAGCTTTGATGCACTACTTACAAGATCTGAGATCTTTGTTGCTAAGGCCTGAATATCTCTGCGACGTTGTTCCCTGACCTCTGGTGGACTCTCAGGAATTAGGCGAAGTTGAAGCTTTGCAATCTGAGCCTCATGTTCTTCTTTCATATTCTCCATCTCGCTTCGAGACTATTGTGCATAGTCTTTCAGCTTGACGATTCTTTGCTCCGGTTCTTCTTCATCCTACATGTCGAAGTCAGGGAGACTTCGACACGCCTCATCCAATACTCGCGCTAGTGTAGCCCACTTATTTTCTACTTCCCTCTTCTTTTGTTCAGCTTCTTCCAATTACGCTGTGAGGCTCTCACTCTGCTTCCTGGAATTCTCTAACTGCATGTGTGAGTATCTGTCTCGTTCTCGGATCTCCTTCATGAGGGCCAATTGACAAAGATGTAGCTCCGGCATAGACAACTTGGTGTAATCTATCTCAATTGTCATGCTCATCTGCGATCGAGATGATGCATCAGTTATTATAAGGGTTGTACTTGGTACTTGTCCTCTATTTTTTCTGGCAGGCCATTGTCTCGTATTTGGCTGTGCACTTATTGGGGCACTGCTTCCTGCAGCGCCTATTGTTGTTCTTTCTGCTAACTCCTTCAGTTCTGTAATTCGCCGTGCTACACCAGTGAGTGCATCAATATGTGTAGCTGCAAACTATTCCCATTTGCTGGATAATACCTCTATATACTTTGTTAGAGCCTGATCAAGCTCGTCAATCATCAAAGTGGGCTCTTTGACGATATTCTTGCCCTTCGACGCCTTAGTTTTCTTTCAGGGCTGAGGCTTAGTCACTTACTCTACTTCGGGAGACTTGCACTTATCTGGGTGATTGGGGTCTGAGATGGTTTTGACTGATTCTTCTTCTTCTTCATCAGATCCATCATCTCCACCCTGGTCACCTTCACTCTGCTGTGACTCATCTTGTTCTTCAATCCCTTTGAGTGGGTCATTCCGTTGCGGCTGACTAGGACCTACATCCACATCTGTTATTGGGGGGACTGGTATGTTGGGCCTTGTTCTTGCATCCTTCATCCATTCAGCTGGGCACTACTGAACTACTGCGAGGATGTCCTCCTGGTTTACCATGTATGGTAATTTCCACCATGCATGTTTGTTATCTACGCAGGCCTGGATGAAGACATTATGCATGTCAGCCTTGAAGTTGGCCACTCCAGTATACTGAGAGAATAGCTCATTATTGAGCCGCAGTGTTTTCAGGATCTCATATGAAATGTTCATCGCATAGAAGGTGAACACATAGTTCGTCATCTGTTGTAAGGCCTTATCCTGCGACACCCAAAGAGATGCATACCTTTCTACGCCAGGCATCTCTGGAGGCACATCAACAAACTGTGCCTCGGTAGGTTCTCTCCATCCTACCAGTGCAATAAGCACTAACAACCATGAATAATGAAAGGTTCTACCTTTCTCCTGTGCATCGCGGACATTTTTAAGGAATTCTCTAGCAATGTACTCTGTCCATTTGTAACTGTAGCCTTCAGCACATTTCGCAGCAATACTGACAATCGAGGCAGGTACTTCATTAGGTCTACACTTCCGCATTAGTTTGCATGCTAGGAGATCTGCAGAAAAGTGAATTTTTTGGTGCCAAATTGTCGAGGTTTGATACCCTCGCTTTCCTTTTTTCATACCGAAGCAGTGCTTCATGTGCTGCGCCAGCTTCGTATCTTTGTGATTTGAAACAATTTCAATTCCGGGATCAGGCCCTTCCTTCGGCAAGCATGTGATCCTATGAATCAGCTCTCCATCAATAGGAATTCTCTAGTTTCCAATCCATAAGCACCCATCATGCACCAACGCCAATAGCTGCTTGACCACCATGGTAACCTGTATGCTACGACCAAAGTGGGGGACATTCAGCATCTTCAACAAGCCAGCTTGCTCCAAGCTAGCAGTCCATTGTTTCACTTCTAGTAACGTCGTTCTAGCCTATGGATAATGGACAGAGTGTAATTATTTCCCAGGTGCGAACTGCGGAAACTTCCCATGATCATTCATATCATGGTCTCCGTACTTGATCCAGTCTAATCTTCCAGTCAATGTTTCGACCAACTTCACACCCTGTGGCAGCGAAGGGGTGCGTAACGTGAACTTGGTTGTCTACCGAGGTGGCTAAACTCCTGGTCAAACAGGTGGAAGATATGGTGGACACTACGATGCAACATTCTCATCCTCACCAAATTCTTGGATATCTTCAGGTAAGATCTCTGCCGAACCAAGAGAATTCATCTTGGGATCCTCTGATGTCTTTCCTAATGGCTTGTGTCTTTCTTCGTTTTGCTTAGAGCGAAAATCAGCCTTAAATTTCTTTCTAGTTGATTGTGTCTGCATCGGTTGATCCGGTGGTGGGGGAGTCTCTTTGTGAGGTGCGGATGCAGGTGGGTTGCTCATAAGGTTCTGTAGACCCCTCTTTCTACACTCTTTCAGCAATTGTTGGACTTCGCGATCAGCTGACATGGACTCAACTCAAGAAAATGCGTAATGCTAAATTTGCAAGCTTGTGTAGCTTCTTATGGAATCCAACGATGAAATCTGCCATAACTGTGCATTAAAGACACCAAATCTAATAGAGCAGTTGTAGATCTTGTCCAAATGGCACTAGATTCCTCAAAATCTCATCATTACAGGTAGTTAATGCAGTTAACGTACTGGCGCCGCCAAATCTAATTTTTCCCAACGGTCGTATTTTATGCTTCGACACACCTTTCTTCTTCGGCACAATCAATAACTTCAGTTTCTCCACAATAAGGACCTTTGACACAATATAGACCTTCGGCACATCCTGACACAAGCTTCGACCCACGATAGAATGTATTCCACAACCTTCGACACTTCGTAAATTATCCAACAATCTACCAAAGCTCTCTGAGAACAGCTTTATTATAGTTTAGTACCCAATTTCAACTGTTCTTGGTACTTAGACTCTTCTTCTTGGTATTACTTCTGATCAGGGGGTACAGGCCCGTCCCTGTACTTCTTTAATCTATTTCCATTCACCATGGAGGGAAAAATTTCTCTGTTCAATTTAGCTAACTGAACTGCACCACCATCAGTAACTTTCTGAACTATGTATGGTCCTTTCCAATGTGTCTTGAACTTACCTAGGAACTTCATGAATTTACTGTCGTACAAGAGCACAAGATCACCATTCTGAAAATGCTTCTTCTTAATGTGTCTATCATGCCATACTTTTTCTCTATCTTTCTATACTTGCTGCTGGAAACCTGCAATGAATTTGTCTTCTTCTAGTTCCAGTATCTTCGCTAGCCTTTCATTCAACACGGCTGGATCATCCATCCCTATGAAGGCAGATATTCTGAGGCTAGGAACAATGTACTCCATGGGAATAACTGCTTCCTGTCCATATACCAGCCTAAAAGGTGTATGGCCTGTCAACTTCTTGTAAGTGGTTCTATAAGCCCATAATACTGCTGGAATTCTAAGATCCCAATCATTTCTGTTAACATTGCAAACCTTCATCAGAGCGTGCTCAAGGATTTTGTTAAAGGCTTCAATAGTTCCATTTGCTTGAGGATGGTAGGCAGTACTCTTCTTATGATATACTTGAAAATCTTTGGTCAATGCTTCAATAGTCTTATTCAGAAAATGTGATCCTTAATCACTCATAAGAATTCTAGGACACCCAAACCTCGACAATATATTATCAAATATGAACTTCGCAGCTGTAGCAGTGCTACAGTCCTTGACTGGGTGAGCTTTAGCCCAATGAGTAAGGTAATCAATTGCTGTAATAATGTATCTTGATCCATATTTCTTTGCAAGGGGATTGATTGGTCGAACAAAATCAATAGCCCATTTTTCAAATGCTTGTAAAGTTACCTGTGGAACCAGAGGCATCTCATCTCTCTTGGATGGTTTTCCCGTCCTCTGACAGATATCGCAGATGTGGCAATACTCTCTTGCATCCTTATGAATCGTAGGCCACCACATTCCAGCTGTCAGAATCTTCTGTGCCGTAGCTTTTCCTGCATAATGGCCTCTTGCTACTCCAGAATGTGCCTCAGCCAAAATCAATGGTTTTTCATGATCTAGGACACATCTATGCAGTATTTCATCTGGTCCCATCTTATATAGCTATCCAGCTATCAAGGTAAATTCAGCTACTCTAACCACCAGCTTCTTCTTCTGCTGTGTTGTCATCTCAGAGGATGTAAAACCTATAGACAAGTATTGAACAATATCCTGAAAATAGTCATCAACCATCTGGATGGAAAACAACTGGGAATTAGGAAGACCTTCGTCCAAACTAGTGGGCTCTTCTCCTGACTCGAGCCTCGACAAGTGGTCAGGTCCCAGGTTAAGTCTTCCTGGCTTAACTATGATCTCAAAGTCATACTCTTGAAACAAAATCATCCATCTGCATATCCTTCCACCTAACACAGGCTTGTTAACCAAATACTTCAAAGCATAATGGTCAGTGAACATCTTAAACTGAGATCCTAACAAATAATGTCGAAATTTCTGCAAGGCATAAACCATAGCTAGACCTTCTCGTTCTATCATAGTATAATTATTTTCTGCTGTGGAAAATTTTCTACTTGCAAAAGCAATAGGGTGATCAATATTACCTTCACCTGACTGAGCCAATAATACACCTAAAGCAATGGAAGATGCATCAACATGAATATGAAACTCTTTACTCCAATCAGGGAATACTAAGATAGGGGCAGTTACCATATTTTCTTTCAAAATATCCAAGCTTTCCTGACATTTAGGTGTCCACTCAAACTTAATATCTTTCTTTAATTTCTTTTCCATAGGGGCTGTAATCTGAGCATATCCTTTAATGAATTTCCTGTAATATCCAGTATGACCAAGTGTAGTGCGAAGTTGCTTAACAGAATTTGGAGGTGGCAAGTTCACAATAATGGCTATCTTCGCAGGATCCACCATCAATCCTTTCTTGCATACAATGTGACATAGCAGAATTCCAAAAGGTTTACAAAAGATACACTTCTTTAGGTTCAATGAAATCTGATGATGTCTACACTTGTCCAGCATAATTCTTAAACTGTCTATATGATCTTTCAATAAACCAAAGATAGTCCAATCATCAAAGTAAACTTCCAAGAACTTATGAATAAATTCCTTAAATGCAGATATGACTACTCTAAAAACCATAGCAGGTGCATTCTTCAATCCAAAGGGCATAACAGTATACTGAAAAGATCCCATTTTTGTAGCGAAGGTTGTTTTATGTCGATCCTCTGGAGCAATTTTGATATGATGGTAACCTGAAAATCCATCAGTGAAAGAATACACTTCTTGACCTCCGACATTGTCTAAAAATTCATCTGTAAAGGGAGTAGGAAAAGGATCATGTAAACAGGCATCATTCAGCTTCCTCAGATCAATACAGATTCTGATTTTTCCCTTGGTCCTATTTTCTTGTACCACCATAGGGCTGACCCATTCAGACTCTTCGACAGGCTCAATGGTTCATGCAGTGAGCATCTTATCTAGCTCCATCCTGACTTTTTCTTTATACCGAGGATTCATCCTATAAGGCCGCTATTTCACAGGCTTCGCATCAGCTTTCAAAGGGATTTTTATCACTCCTATATCACCAAGGATACCTTTTATTTCTGAGAACTTCGTTGGAAATAAGTCATGATACTCATGGAGGAGTTTAGTCACTTTGCTCACCATTTCTTCGTCCCAATAATCTCCAATGGTAGCGTACTTAGGGATTTCTTCTGATCCAATGTTTACTTTCCTTGTCTTCAAGGGCTGAGTTACTTCAGGTGATTCGACTACTGGTCCATGTACTTTGCAATGTCCTTCTGACTCAGCAATATTAATGTTGCGAGGGTCATCGTCTTCATCAATGGTGAGGTTATAGCATTCTACTACATTAGCTTCTTTTCCCTTCCAATCAGGTTGGTATTCAGCTATTTCTTTATCATCAAACACCTTAGTATGGATCAACCTAATAGCTACGTCCAAGGTAGGGAAAACCTCATTAATAGAAAATGTGAGCACAAAAATATCGATAAGGCTAACCCAACTTATAGTACCATGACGAAGATCCACCTCCACATACCAATTCTTTGCTACAGGTTCCAGAGTGTGTACAAACCTATGTACGCATTCTTCACAAGGTACATGCTTCCATGCTTCATAACACTGCTCCAAATGTTCCTGAGGGCTAGTCTTACCATTAAATCTACTTCGTACCTCCTGAGGTTGATCCATGAATCTCAGGCGAAGAAACTTTTGGCAATCTCTCCAACTATAAATATAATTTTTATGACCATTCCACCATCTGGCAACTGTGGCTCTGAATACTAAGTATAGAGTCTCCATTTTCTGTGAATCTGGTACTTGCTCTGAGAATTGTACAATAAAATCTTCTGCGTCTATCAAGCCATCAAAAGTAGGTAATATTCTTGGCTGTGAGCCAACCCATCTGATAGACTTGGTAATTCTTGCACATCGATGTCCATGCAGCTCATAAAGTCGATTCTGCCAATTCTCTAGGCCTTCATCTGAATCAGTCATGCAAGAACTGTCACACTGCCAATCCATTATACCTTCAGTAGTAGGGTTAACATAGTCTTCTTCTTTAGCTGTGATGTTGTAAATATGATCTAAAACATCCTGATCTTCATCTATGACTGGCTCTGTATACCTTTCTCCTTGAGAAGGGTCCAACGGTACTATGACTCTCAAGCCTTTTCCTTCAAAATTCATCTGTCTATTCTTAAGGTTGATTACTGCATAATTGTCTATTGCCCATTCAATTCCTAGCAATGCTGGATAGGGGTTGCTATCATCAATTATTTCAATGACTTCAAAATATGCTAAGGTACTGACTCCATCAATATCCACTGGTACACTAGGGAATATTCCCAAGGGCACAATCTTCTGCTGATTGGCTAATCTCAAATGTATAGGGGACCATTCAAGCGTAGGTTTTCCCATTTGTTCCCATTTCTGCTTAGTTAGGACATTCACTTCTGATCCCAGGTCTAAAATGATATCAGTCATGTCATAATATCCTATCTGAGCATGCAATCTCATTTCTCTTCCAGTCCTTCTAACTCTATTAATATTTTTTCCTTTATCAGAGCTTCACTAAGGTTCACAAGACTGAATAACTTTCTGTAACTCATTCAAAGAATTCTGATTTCTTAATAGCTTCATACAACTCTGTAAAAATGATGTCAGTGTACTTACTTGATCTGACAAAGCTTCTTGAAACTGTAACTGTTGTTGATGTTGTTGTGTAGTTTCTACTGATGTTCTCAGACCAACAAAGTATTTTTTAGCTTCCATAAATGTTCCTTTTTCTCTTCCAACATCGAAGGCTGGGATTTTCTTTGGGGTCTTATGGACCCAAGCCTCATCGGGCTGTTTCCCCTTATTCTGCACTTGCGTCATAGTTCCACTCCTTGTAACAATGTTAATGGTTGGGCCAGGTCTTTTCTCTACAGAAATCATATGAACATTCTGAGTAGGAGCACCATTTCTTTCTTGTATCTTGGCTATCAAATGTGGGCATTGCTCAATCACATGATCGACTGCTCTGCAATATCGACATGTCGTAGTTGGGTTCTGACAGTCTCTAGCTACATGTCCTACCTGATTACAGTTATAGAAAATAACCTGGCCTCGTCCTCTTCCAGGCATACCACCACGACCACGACTTCTAAAATTCCCTCGACCTGGTGTACTACCATGGTAACCATATCCATCATTGCCTTGTGCATCGGGTTGTACCCTATAAGCATCATAGGTTCGCTCTCTCATGAGGTCAAAGCTGCGACATTCGTCTTCGTTGTGTCCAACTGACTTATAGAACTTGCAGTAGGGATTATTAGGTACTTGAACATATCTCTGCAGCAGATAGCAATCTTTAGGTCGATGCTAGCCATTTGTTCTACAGATCTCACAATATAGGACATTAGGGTTAAGTGGGTTCAGTGTACCGGTATTCAAATAATTTCTTAATGCAGTACATTGTTCTTTGTCATGACCTTATGTCTTACATCGTGTACACCAAACCTCTTCTCGAATAGATTTCCCTTTTTTCATGTCGCGAAGATCCAAAGCCATTTCTGCTAACTGTGCCTGTATTTGGGCTATTCTAGAATTATCTCCAACAGGAGTTGTTCCAAGTTTCATAGCAATTTCCAACGCCTCTTGCTTATCAGAAACCTTCTATTGCATAAGTGGAGTCCTGATATGAGGCAATAGTGCTGCAATGAACCACTCTTTATGCTGTTCTGGTCCAATAGTGAAGCTAACTTGATCCAACCGAAACTTGAACCTCTGATCAAAGTCCCAAACTGATTCACCTCGCTTCTGCTGAATTTCTTTTAGTTCAGTTATACACTGTGACTCTGATTTAGGCTTCTTGAATTCTTTGATCATTGCTTTTTTAATATTAGCCAAGATATAGTTATGAGTACTGGAAAAATTCATAAACCAGATCAAAGCTCAATCTCTGAAAGAGGTGACCAGCTGCACTGTTCTTGTATTTTGATCCATAATATTCTTAGCAGTCCAAACAGTTTCGCATAAGAATGAAAACTGCTCTGGATCCTTTGATCCAGTTCCTTTAAAAATTGGGAGCTTGATATCATCATTCGTATGGGCCATAGTGAATCGAGGGGGGGAGGAGGGGGAGGAGGAGGGATACTGGTAACAGGAGGACAAGAAATTACTGAGGTAGACTGACATGCGACAGGACTACTTGGGCTAGGGTTACTTCCATACTGCGAAGGGTTCTCAGGGATAACAGATCTTCACTGCAGAGTTATAGGAGGGTTTCTAACAAAATGGGTTTCTTCAGATTATTCAAGACTTAATGAGGTATAATCGGTAGTCTAGCCTAGGCTATAGTATCCAAGAGTTTTCTTGTATCTTTTACCATTGTGAAGCAAACCACTTTGCTTGTCAAAGTCACTTTCGCTTCCAAACATAAGTTAGTAGCAATAAATCTAGCAATCTGATTGGATAAGCAATATGCCTTTCTCAGCCAAAAGCATTTTAATTTTTAGACTTAATGAATTCAGGTCATTACCCCTTGGTCCTTTGAAAAACTGTCTTTCTACTTCACCGAAAGAAGTATGTGTGTAAATGGCGAACTTCGTCACAAATGCTTCAAGGGTTTGCGTTGTCCAGAAGTCAATAGCTCTTGATACCGCGTTGCTCGTACTTTTCAATAGCTTAATTCTTTCTGCGGTCCAGTTAGGAGACTAATTTTCTTTGAAGTTTGTCTTTCTTTCTATCAACTTGGATAACCACTGGTGCAATTCTATGTGGATACTAGCAAATAAAATTTCATAAATATCAGTAAAAACGTACCTTTGCAATAAGTCATCTGAGCTACGACGAGGGTCCTTATTCTCTTGTTCAGCAAATTTCAGATAAGTATCTCAAACCCAGTCACCGTTTTATTTTACTGAGGGCCTCCAAAAAATATCCCTCCAGGTACGACGTAGATCCCTCTTGAAGCAGATACTGGTTCAACCGGCAATGGAACCAATTTGTTGGGCTAAGGGCAGACCCGGGTTCTTATGCTTTTATCTTCGCACCAACAAACAGACCCACAGTGTTGGACGTTTCAGCAACAACCTACGAACAGGTTGCAGTCTCACCCAAAACAACTATGGGGTGCCACAGAATTAGGTTTTTGTAGGTGAAAGAGGGATATTACTGTACCTTTAGCCTTAACAAAGAATAATTATGCAATACAGAGCTTTGACATTCACTTAAATAGCTTCGCAGTTTAGATAAAAAGACAGTTTCTTGCTTAACCCTTAACTGGGAATTCACAACGAAGTTAGTACTTAGCAATATATCTTACTTATCATTCACCTACTTATCAAATGCATAAAAAAATAACAGGAACAAAAGTAAAAAGAACCACCACAACACAAGATGTACGTGGTTCACCCCCAGTGTAGGGGCTACGTCCATAGAACTATGTTTATTTTCAACACTTTACAAAACAATAGTTCTGATCTACGCACTCAGCTGCAGATCTTCTCAACAACCCAAAATTGCACACTTAGCTACAGAACCTTTCTTCCAAAACCATCTGTGCACTCAGCTACAGATGTCGTCCACGCACTCAGCTGGGACTTAACCTTTAACCCAAAAATAGACCTCAGCTTCTTCGCATCACATCATATCATAACAAAAATCATACTTGACTCCTTTACATCAGTTCCTATTTATACAAGTACACTATTACAATACCATGGGCTTAAACCATGGGTACCCAAAAACCATGGGACATTTACAAAAGGAGGGGCTTCGACCCAACCCCGAAGCCCCTAAGACTACTTTGGACCACAACTCTGCTTACAAGCTTCGCACCAAAACCGCGGAGTTGCCAAAATTAAGGACCTTCAAGGTCCGAGCCCCAACAAGTGTACCTTGTTACTAAAGAAAATGTCTCTTCATAATCAATCCCCTCTTTTCAAGAGGATACTCTAGCCCCAATTATTACCTTGTACTTATCAATACTTCCATCAACAAGATGTTTTATCTTGTAGATCCATTTCGAAGATACCACACTCTTGTTTTCTTGTTTGGGTACTATATCCCAAACATCATTCTTCATTGTTTCCTGGTATTTTTTCATCATTGATTCCACCCACTCTTTTTTTTTTGCATCTTCCTCATAACTGGTGGGTTCTTGATCTACAAGGTCACACATCAAAGCTACATAACTGGAGTATGGATTTGATATTTTCCTTCTTCTTGTGGAGCCTTATGGAGATCCATATTTCTTTGTTTCTTGTATGATTTATCTTACCCAAGCAAGTTTTCTTTTTCAATATATATCCATAGTAGGGGGTTCTTGAGGTTATAGAATATCATGATCTTTAGATGCTACTATTCCATGAGAGAGTTTAGCTTCTACCATTCTAGGAGGTACACCCTCTTCATGTACTTCTTCAAGCTAACACCTTCTGGATTTCTTGAGAGCTGTCTCTTCATCAAATGTTACATCCCTACTAATCTATATATGATGGAATCCTAAAATGTATATCCTAGATGCTTTGGAGGCTTTACAGTATCCAACAAATATTCCCTTCTTTCTAGAAGGATCCAACTTGGTTCTCTTCTCTTTAAGAATATGTACATATACTGGACAACCAAATATCTTGAGATGGCTCACATCAGGTTTCTTTCCTATATACATTTCTTCAGGAGACTTGAATCCAATAGCACTGTGAGATAATCTATTCCACACATACACAGTTTTCCTTGCTGCTTCGGCCCACAGGTGCATGGGGAGGTCTTGGTCATGAATAATTGTTTTCACTGTTTCCATATTGGTTCTATTCTTTATTTCCAGAACACCATTCTATTTAGGATTATAGGCAGTGGTTAGTTTCTTATTGATTCCATCCTCCTTGAAGTATATTCTCAACCATTATTTGATCTCTGTGTCTTGATTCTTCGTTATAAATGGTTCTCTATCAAGGCTTTGAATTCATTGAATTTTCTAAACACTTCAGTCTTGGTCTTCAAGAAATATATCCATGTCTTTCTTGAATATTCATTTATAAATGTGACATAATATTCATATCCACTTAACGATATGGAGGGCATAGGACCACATACATCAGAATGAATTAATTCCATTGTACCTTTAGTCTTTGTTTCACTTTTCGGAAATGGATTCTTGATGTTCTTTCCTCTTGCACATCCTTTGCAATTTCCATCATGATCAATATCCATATTTGGTAACCCTATTACCACCTTTCTCACATAGGGTATTTTTTGTAGTTGATGTGAGCAAGCATCCTATGCCATAGTTCACTTGAGCTAGTAGTCTCATGGACAAGGGTTGTCTCTAGATGTCCTTTGATTTTGTATAGTCCTCCTTCTTCTTCACCAATGATCATAGCATATTCACATGTATTTCCTTTGGACCACATAAGTACTTATCCATCTATGAAAGCAACTCTATATACTTTCTTATATAATATTGAGATGGAAAGTAGGTCCTTTTTCAAACTTGGTACATATAGTAATTCCTTCATCTTCATAGAAGTCCCAAAGTCAATATTGTATATTGATTCACCAATACCTTTAATGGGATATTGATACTCATCTCCTAATCATTAGGGGATTTTTGAGGTAAAAAATGGGCCTCAAAACAAAAATTGTACCATTAAAATTCAATTTATAAGAACCAATAGGATTCAAGATGATGATGTCAACTATAACGGTAAAATTTGTAAAAATAAATGAAGTGAAAATGAAAAAAATATTTTTCTTATTGTATTTTTGGAATATCTCTATTGGGCCAGGAAAAGTGCACAAGGAGGAAGCTGAAATACAAACAAAAAAGGAAAAGTGCACACGCGACAAGGGAAAAGAAGGTTAAGAAGGAAGCAAATGAATTGGTGCAGAAAAATAAAACATATGTGCAGAAGGGAGAGGTAGGATAAAGATAGAAAGGAAGCACAGAGCAGAGGAATCTATGATAGGGTTGGTGCGACAGGGAAAAACACGTCCAAATTCGGTGGAAGAGGAGGGTAGAAGAGTTAATGTTCGATAGGCGAAGGTCAAGGAAGACTGGAGAAGGAAAAACCAACAGAAGATGGAAGGACATGTTTGCGGCTAGTTATGACTGGTATAGATGAGCTGAAAGACATTTAGGTGACTAGTTAAATTGTGGTTAATGCATTACAGGACATTCGTGACTAGGTATGGGCTGACATTTAATGCAACAAAGATATTTTGTAGCTACCTGAGTCTGTAATAACAAAGTAGTACTTAGTTGACCTTGCATGGTCTTGTAAATGATATTAATAGAAGGAACTCACTCTGTATAAGGGTTAGATGAGGTTAGGTTAGATTCAGTAGATTCAGCAAGCTAGACTGTTAGAGAGTAGAAGCAATAAGGTCGACTCAGAGGAGACCTGGTAGAAGTAGCAGGTTGTTGAGCCATGGATCTTGTAGCTATGTGCGCATACCGCTAGTAAAGTATAAGAGTTGATATAGGTTGTGTGTGGGTCAGTAGGAGTAGATAGAAGAAAGAAACCAAAGAGCATGAGAGAAAGAATATTGAGTTAGAAATACATATCTTAAGAACAGTATGCAAGTTGTAGGTTGCAAGGTGCTACCTATATTTATAATGCCAGATGAAGAGCACCTTGGTGGATTTTCCCAGATGGGTTTCCACATTATTTATTGTGTTATATGCATGAATATTGTGGAATGGTGAATGTTTATGTGAATGCTTTCTTATCTTATATTATTACATTTATAGTTGTTGTTGAATTTATGTCGCTGTATGAATGAACGATTGTTTAAAAGTATTGTTGGAATATTGTGTATGAGTTCATGGTTAAGTTGCTAAGTTAAAATATAAGTCATGCATTGTCAGTCCAGTATAAGGAATTGGTTGCATCGCATAGTTGCACTAGTTGTTAAAGTTAAGGACAAGGTTGTATTGCGTGAGTGACCTGTGGCACTTGGTTGTGCAGTTGTCCCAGAGTGAAGGACTCCATACCATAGTATTTTTCGAGCACCTTGGTTGTGCACCAAGGGACTATAATCCATCACCAACTGTGAAAACATGGTTTTGGAAGTTACTCATTAAGATATCTTGGGTGAGACTGCACCTGGCTCACAGGCGTTGTCGACTGAGCTTACTCTGTCAGGACAATGTCTTATGGTGTCTTGTGGTGGCTTATTGGTATTGTGTTGTTGCTGAACCGTGGGTCGAGAAAACGAAGAGAAAGAGGCCAACAAATGGTTTCGTTTCTAGGACATTTAACCATTTCAGTCGATGGAAATGTTGTGGAATCCGACGAAGAATGAGGTAGAGGACTAGCTAGAGTATAAGACACTAGAATTGACACGAGAAGAGAGCGTAACATCTCATTTAAGTGCAGAAAACTGGGTGGACGAATACATATATTTAGATATTCATGAGATCTTCTTCGTAGAGTTTCCCATTGTACTGCATGAGTGGCTAGCAAGATTAGCAATAAGGCAGAAAAAATTCTAGAGAAGAGAAGCAGTCAAGTGGAGTGATCAATTGGTGCGCGAAGTAACTAGTGTAAGTAACACCATATCTAGAGCTGTTTATTTTTTGGTTGACAACATTTTGCAAGGATATATTATTGAGTTTGCAGAAGAGGCTATAACCTCATATAGTGAGGTTGAAAGAAATTTTTTCTGAGGACCCCAAAGAATATATTTGGTATCTCTCAGTACATGGATCAATATGCTCATTTATGAGAAGGGTATCTTGCACTTGAGTAGTTGAGTCGCATACCTCAGAGGAAGGCTATGTCGCAAATGACCTGTCAATAAAATGGGAAATGGTGAGTTGAGATGTTCCCAGGAAGTATAGAATGTGAACTAGAAGCTGGATTCCTAAGGAGTGGAAGGAGATTCAGATCAGGGAAGAGAAGAAAGACAAAGGAAGGTCGATGAGCTCCTAGTCAGTTTGAAAAGAGTGAGCACAAACTTTAGTCACACATAGATGAATGATATTGTGATGAAGAGGAGGACTATAGCCCGATTTCAGAAGGAGTAGAAGAATATGAAGCATACAGTGAGACACCAAGGTCAGGAAGCAAATACATCACACTAGGAGTATTATCAAAGGTAAGGTCTAGATCCTCATCTTCTAAAAGAGTTGTTAATACAGATAGTGCTAGTACTGCGACTAGCACGCAGGACAATACACCTCCTTTAAATCAGTCATCAAATAACCCTGATGCCAACACAATGGTCGAGGATGATATTCAGTTACCCACATTCACTAGAAATGGAACAGAATATCTAGAACAACATTGGTTCATCTATGAAGTTGTTTGGATGGTTCGCCTAGTTCAAAACGCAGAATTGAAGAAAGCACAGATGATCATGAATCTAAGGGGTCGTGCACTCGACTGGTTTATAAAGTTATGTGTGGTACCACCCAGAACACTATAGAAAACCCTTGAAGAGATATGAGCCACAATAATCTCTGAGTTCAGAAAACCTAAATCTGAGTTGCAGTGTATCACTGAGATCAAGGAAATCAAACAAGAATTTGTAGAGTTGGTATGGGACTTTGACCAATGGTTTAATACTTTGATGGCTAAAGTAAGCTTCTAGATGTCATATGTACAACATAAATAGTGGTTTATTTCTATGCTATTACCACACATCCAAGGCCCATTAATACAACAAAAGATCAAGTACCAGAAAAAAGCGCTAGAATTGGCAATGAAGCTAGAGGCATCTCCAATTGGCGATGGTGCCACAGGGATGGTGCAGATTCAATTGCAGTTGGATAATATAGAGATACAGCTATAGGAAATCAAGAAGGGTAAGTAATCCCATGAATATTTATGGTGCACAAAATGCAGAATGGATGGACACACCAAGGATAATTGTTTGACCTTCATGAATTACGTCTCATCCGATGCACCAAACCCATTAAGTTCCCATGGACTACCCTGGTGCCACATATGCCAAACTAGAGGACACCATGAAAAATAATATCTATACTTGCAAAATATTGTAAGCACTCCAGCAAACATGTTCTGTAAATTTTGTAAGTCAGCAAGGCATGAAGAGAAATATTGTAGAGCATACTAGCTCATGAAGGAAAAGATGGTCAATACTTATTTAATGAAGAACAAGCGGCAGACTCGGGATAAACCAGCGTGAGAATCATATCATCCTGTGAATTTCCTTCCCAACCATTATCAGCATCAGTATGAACCAAAACAACCATATGTGCAATAGAATCAGTACCCCCCACAGCAACCACACCCTCAAGGAAGGGGTGGCAGAAACTTCAGAGGCAGAGGAGGAGGAGGAGGATTTGGTAGAGGGAGAGGTCAGGTTACATGTTAGAACAGTGGAAATCCAGGTCACTATGCTAGATATTTCCTAGAACCTAGAAATACATTTTCATATTGTAAGGGACGAGACCATAATGTGGAGCAATGTCCTCAATTGATCACAAAGTGGTAGGATAGAACCATCATAGGTCCTAACCCTGGGTAGAATCCAAGCCCAAACCCCAATCATAAATTGAACATTTAGATGATTGTTGCTAAGCCAATAAATCCAAACATTGTTTTCATAACACAAGGAGGTGTTGCGATCGGAGCTGATCTAGATAAACCGCAAGAACAACTACAACCACAGGTATGACCCGCGATGCAGAAGAAGGTTCCATTCAAATTCCAGAAATAGAAGCAAGTATTCATGGATGTGCGACATTAGTTTGTGGATCTAGAAGAACCGTCGACATCAAAAGAATTCAGGGAGATTTCTAAACCATTTAAGAAGAAGACCCCACAAAATGTTAGTAAAATCAAGTCATTTATGTCAAGTTGCTTAGTACTAATTCAAGATAAAGATGCTATCATAGAACTACAAGCATTGATAGAAGAAACACCAATAGAGCTGCAACCTAAAAATAAAGTTAACCAGGTCAGCAAGAAATTCAAAACTAGGAGTGAGTTAAGAATGACTGCGCAGATAGGGGATTATGACATGGTTTATATCATTTTATACTTAGGATTTGATATCAATATTTTGATGTGAAAAACTTGGGAAAGTATGGGCAAGCCACGCCTGGACTGGTCTCTTGTCCAGCTGCGACTTGCAAATCAGGCGAAGGTCCTTCCAATTGGTAGATTGAGTCCATTTCTTATCAGATAAATATACTCAAACAGACTCAATCCATATCTCCCTAGTCCAAGTAGATATTGTTGAAGTATTGTAACTTCAAAGGATATTCTAAATGTATTTTGTTAATGTAACCAAAGGGAGATGTTATTATTCCTCCGACGAGGTGTTACTATTGTATTTGGTCATCATAGAGTCACGACGTAAATCCTCCTCTTGTGTCGGGTATTTAGTACACCAATTAATAATATAATATAATGTTTTGAGTATTCCTAGGTGAAGTCGGCCCAGACAGTTTATTGAAGCTGACTTGTCTAGTGCAAAATTTCAATTGACAATTAGTATAAATAGAGGAGTTGTGGTTCTTATTTGAACACAGACTCACTCACTTGTGTAGCGCATAGGAGAGAGAGAGAGAGAGAAAATAAGGAAGAGAACAACTAGTTTTGGGTTTTCTTTTATACTCTTATACAAAGGAATTTTTTGCTGGGTTTTCTTCCCCATGAGGGTTTCCCAGGATAAATCTTTGTGTTCTTTTTTATGGTTGTTCTTATCTATATTTCAGTGATCTTTTTTCTTATGGTTATGTCATTATGATGCTAAATGTTATAAGATCTGATATAACCATAAAAAATTAATATGGTATCAGAGTCACCCTGAAAGAAGTCATTGTGCATCCAAAATAGTTCTACAGCTATAGCTATTGAATATTAGGGTTTCATGCTTGAAAACCCTAAAATACTAAAACTAGTAGTTTTGGTAGATTCGCTATATCTCCAAATTGGAGAAGGATCGGGAACCGAAACTTTCATAGGATGAAGATAAATTCCTAATGTACCATGTGTAAACGTTTCAACCTCATATTCTCTATATTCTAGGAGATACGATTTCTCCAAGTTAGGGTTATAGCCTCTCCAAGGATTCAACCTTAAACAGGTGACCTAGCGAGAATTGATATATCTCGGGCTATGAAGGTCCAAATTAAATTTTGCAAGATGTTCTAAAAAGGGAATGGACTATAATTTATGTGGTAAACATTTCAGACCCATAAGGTGAAATAGTGACACGTGGAAGTTCATACAAGTTTTCTCTTTTGAATAGTCTTGAAATACATCACCTTGGGAAAAATAGCATAAGTCCCAATTGGTCAAACCAATTCTGCTCTAACCTATGGTGTTGGAAAGAGGAAAGAAAATGATACTTCAGTGAGAAGTTTTAGATATATATAATAATTACTTTTGGAGATACTTCAGAAACAATATTCGGAACTTATGCAGAAGAAAACTGAAGAAAAACTAGGGCATTAGATATTTTGTAGTTCTGATCACAGTTTTGGGAAAATGAGTATACTACTCAGCTCGCCTTGAGGAGGTGTATATTTATATCCAATAAGATATCAAAGATAACTCAATTGAAAAATTAGGGTTTCTCTGTCAAACCCTAGGTCTACTAGAAGCAGCATTCTAGAAAATATTTCAAGCAAGCATGAGATTGAAGCAATCTCACTGGTCAAAGAAAAAGCTCCTGATCCAGAAGGAGATGATGAAAAACTGTAACACCCCGGTTTTGACCCCATGGTATTTAATTGCATATGATGTGAATATTGTATTAAATTATGGTGTGGAGCTTAAGAAAAAGGCCCCACCATGGGCTTAGTGTTTGATGTTTTTGGCGATTAAAATCTATGCCCATGGTTTATGTACTAGCTAGGCACAATGTGTTTTGAGACATCATGTAAAATGCAAATTAATAAAATACCATAACTAGATATGTGTCACAACGTTAAAGAGACAGGGGCATTATTTCACAAGGAATAGGGAGGGGGAATTACTCAACCTTGAGCCTGTTACCACCTAAGTTGTAATTAGTGTTTTTTTTATCAAGTGAGCCTGGTGACCTGGACAAGGATAACTTGTTCAAACTTCATAAGACCTTCAGTCTTGCTTCTGGGAAGATTTGTTGTACTATATCACATGTTCATACCCCATGGGGGAATTGTAATAAATGTTCTAGCATGATAGTGTCTGTAACAGACTCAGACTCTTAGACTTTATTTGTGAATTTGGTCAGCCTAGGGTGTTTTTTCCCTTATTTATTATTGGTTGTTGAATAAACGACTAATAATTTCTGAGTTTTCCACTCCATACCTCCAAAGTTGGGGTGGTCGGCTTGGAATTTAGGCCTATTGAGGTTATTAGAGTCTACATGTCAATGTATAAACATGCTAGGCACCATGTTCGAGTCATATTAACATGTCTAAGTCCCCCTGGGTTTATTCAACTTTTTTAAATTTTTTATTTTTTCAGTGTTTTTGATTAAAATTTAATTTTTCCAAAACTTAGGCTGTTTTTTTAATAGTTTAATTGGGAAAATTGGTTTTGTAATAAAAGTGGGCTCAGAAGTCAGATTCAGCCATGTAGGTGCTCATTTTCAAGCGAAGAGCACCCAATAAACCTATAGCCCCATTATTTCCTAGTTTTGAGTGATTTTCCATCACTTAGGTCAGAAAGCCCGAAAAAATCATTTATTGATTATTTTAATTAATAAATTGATGAATAATGGAGCAAATACAAAATCCTAGATCAGTGGATTCTCAGCTAATTTGATTGAAATAAGTAAGATCTGAACCAGATTCACTGGATCTAACAAATCCTTGACTGAAGGAGGTGATCTGGACAGATCTAGAGTTGAAATTCAGCATCCTATATGAGGAATTGTTCCCTCTCTCCCCCCTCCACATGTGTGGGCTCCCCTAGAAGCTCTGTGGATTGATGTGTCAGTCTGTGGGTTGATGTGTCAGCTCAATCAACCCCCCAATTGACAAGTAGGATCAGTGGAAGATCAGTTAAGCTTTAGATCGGCATTAATGGACTCTTCTTCACTTGCATTTGTCTATCTCCTTGGGATTTGCGCCCCCCTGGGCTGGATCTCATATTTTTTGTATAAATAAAGCTCAGATCACCTCTTCCAATCTAGTTAGAGTTGGATTGAGGAGCTATTTCCATTTTAATAATGCTATATTTTTATTGTGAATAAAGAATATTTCGATGCTATACTGTGTAGTGCATGTGTTTGTGTGGATTCCCAGCGTCATGATGCCAATGTGGTAACTGCAATTTCTTTCCAATTTTTGTGCTTCTTTTGTTTTCTGGTTTCAAGGATTTGGTTGAATCAAGTATGGGTGTAAACTAGGAAAGTTATATTGCTTGTTCCTATTTATCCATATTATGTATGCTCAATACTTTCAGTTATATGCTTAAATAAGATTATTTTTGCATGAGCTTTCATTTTTGTTGCTTTATACATCTATATCCATGTCTCATGAGGTGTTGTGCAGGCTTGTGTTATATAGTTGTAGTTTCCCGATTGGATGAAGGTGTGGATCAATATTGACACCATTCCTTGTCCAATAAGCTCAATACTCTGTCGCTCAATGCTCCACAAAAGGGCCTCTTTTCAGCTTGTTCCATTCAAGCAACGAGCCGACCTTCTCTCCTCGTCTTCTCCTTTCTTTAAAAAATCAATTTTCTTACCTGGTTGCTGTGTTCAAAAGCTTTGTTATCATTTGGATCTGTTATATCAAATTAAAATTTAAATAGATATTCTATTTCAAATCTCATAGTCTATATCTCAATTCTGAAAAGCATCATTAAGCATTCTAGATCTAGCATAAGGAAATCGTCCATTTTGCATGGCAAGTGAAAGAAAATAAGTAGGTTGCATGCTCTATATTTCCTTTTAAATTTTAAAAAGATTAAATCCATAAATCAGTGCATATTTCATTGGCTGCAGAAACAGAAAGCCAAGATACCAAGGAAAGCTTGCTTTCCTTGGTTCCTTTTTCACTTGTTTAGCTAGTTTTAACTTAAACTTTTTTGAGTTAAGGTAGGCTGATCCAAAGGTACTCTTAAATTGATTTTGGGAATATGTTATTCTAACATGCTTGCTGGTTTTTAGCAGGTGTAACAGAAAATAAAAGAATCTTCTATTTGAAAGTGGCCTCAGGAGCGTTCAAATCCCCTTAGGGGTCTCCCCTTTCACTAAAATTAAAAAATTTTGGAAGGTTGTAAGATCTTGGTTTTATCCCGTATAAGGACCAAGATATTTCTGATATTTCATTTTTCTGATATTGTAACCAATAATAATAAAAGAAAATATTTTTTTAGTAGGCTCTTTCGAGCCCGCTCCCCATCCCCCCAGGGGGGATCTGTGTCAGTTTCACTTTTTTGCTTTTTCCCTTTTTTCTTCTCTAGTTTAGTACTGACATGAAGGATTGTATACTTTGATATAATTTTTCATTATTCCATATTTTAATTTTAAAAGTAATCATACTAGTTACCCCACAACTTCTTGATTGACCCACAAGGGGAAAGAGATGCGTGGTAGGACTAATCAGAAAAGTGGCATTGTGTATATTTGATTCCTTTTTCATCAATTGTTTTGTTAGCCAAAATAAAATTAACCCCTCCTTGATTCCCCGATTGAGATCCACTTGGATCAAAAGAGGTTTTCTTTTTAACAAGAACACCTATATTGAAATTAACTAAAAGTAACGAAGACTCCAGTGTGTATGCTCTGTACTTGGCTGTGGTTCATCTGATCAGTCAAGCTACATCAAAATCACTTGAGTGAATAGAATAATTAGCATTCAATCTCCGCAAATTGACAAACCATCAAGCTAAAATCCAACGCCTTGATCAAACCACTGTGGCAAAATACACAAAGGAAGCGGGAACTCCTGAAAAGTGACCTCAGGGCGCCGATATCTCTTACACCTTTGGGTGCATTATGAACAATAACCTCAAAGACTCCATTCAGCCCACATATTCCTTGCGGGTAGCCGTGGCAGTTTAGTTTTGGACATACTTCAAGTACCCCCTGGGTATATCTGGAGTCCCCTCGCCTAAGTTAAATTACTCATCTTCACATTACTTTAAAATTAACCAAGATACAATTGCAGAACATTTATTTCAGCACTTGCAAGAACTCTTAAAATATTTTTGACTCCATTTTTGGCACTAGTCAACTGTTTATTTCTTTCAATCTATATGCGATTGTGTGTCATTTTGTGCTTACTTGTGATTATTTTATCTGGTTATTTGTTGTTTACAATTGTTAAGTCAAAAATCCTAAAAAACATACTCTTTAATACCATCATCATACTAAATAATTTTTCCTTAGTAACTTAATAGGGTGTACCCCCATTGGCTTCGTTAGGAGTTGAGCCTAAACAGAGGAGTCAAGAACAAGGTGACAACCTTGACTTGAGACTTTCCCCCAAGGACACACCGAGTGGATTAAAGATTTATGCCACGTGACCCAGGTGTCTGAAAGGTGGCAACACTTTTTGGCACCGTTGCTAGGGATATATATTTTTATTCCCGAGTACGACTTTTGTTTTCTTCTTTTTTGTTTTTGATTGGTTTGATGAATGCTTAGAGTAGATATTTAATTTTCATCTGGTGACTCCACTAACCTTTTTCAGTTTTTTACAAAGAAAAGCAAAAAATATTTTTGTGAGAGTTCTTACATGTATATTTTTATTCTCACATGGAGACTCCATTGAAGGGATCAAACCCTTGTTTCTCACAAAACGTTTTGAGATTGATTGTGTGTAGGTGATCCCACATAATAGTAAAATTTAAAGCTCAACTCCATTTTTCAGTTCCAGACATTCTCCATGATCACTTAGTATTGGTATGGATATTAAAAGAATATAAATTGTTCCTCGAGCTTCCTATGATTGTCCTCCCATTGATTTCTCTAGGATCCTTGGCTTTCCTAATCGTCTCGCTAGTGAAACGGAATCTACTTCCCTTCCATGCTTTCGGGGGGATGATAATGATCACTAAGCCAAATTCCATGTTATTATTTTTCTATCACATATGAGTCAAAACAACATTCAACATGAGGATCATATGATGGAAATGTTTGCTCATTCTCTGCAAGGGGACGCTTCATGCTGGCTTCATGAGTGTTTTCCTGAGAAATCTATTACTTCCATTTCAAAGTTCTTCGAAATATTTTTGAAGCAGTGGCATTATGATGGAAATGATATTGAATCATTCAATGCTAAATCATTCATTAATACCAATTTGAGGTACTTATTTCCTTGGAAAGAGTTTCATACAGAGTACCCTAAGATATCTAGTATCAACATGGTGTACAATAACCAACATTCAGAAATCCATTATGATCCCATCGAATCTATGCATGAAGATCCATTAATTGAAAAATTGTTGAAGACCCTCCTCATGTAACATCAACAGACAATAGTGATGATTGAGAATGCTTTCATGATTATTTTAGTGATGATGATCACATTTGTACTCCAAATATATGTAAGGATGAAATCATTGCAGAATATTATAGTGAAACTTATGACAAAAACTGTAATGTGCATGACGGGACTCCTACCTGTTCTCCATATAATGATGACAGTCTAGAAGATTTACTGCCTTGTTCCCATTTTTCTGAAGAAGATGAGTATGAAAATGAGGACAAGTGTAACTTGGAGCATGACACAAGTGACAAAGACTCCCTTATCTCTGACAAATATATTGATAAGGAGTCCTAGACATTCATGGAAAATCCAGTCTATGACATGAATAAAGAGGAAAATAACGAACCAAAAACTTTTGATGGTTTTGTTGATTCTCCTGTCTATGGCATATCTAAAGGAGAGAGCATGGACCTTGTGGCCTTGGGAAACTTTGATATGGAAAAGGAGCATGTAGTTTATCCATATGATCAGTCTGAGCCATATATTAGTATCAGTAATGAGGACAAAGAGAAATTGATATCGGAACTTGATATCAGCGATGGGGAATCCATCACATATGACATGGATGGGAGTGATTACTATTGGAATTTCATAGATAATCCAACTTGTGAAAATATTATTAAGAATTCCATCCATGATATGTCTAGCAAGGGCAGTGTCTATTCAAAAAATTGTGGAAGTCCAATCTACGATAGTCCATAAAGGGGAGCACGGATTTCGATACCTAGGAAAATCTTAGTATGGAAGAGGAGCATTCAGAACCTTCACATGGTCATTCAAAGTCATATCATGCAGAGCCGCATAAAGGTATCAGTAATGAAGACATTGAGAAGCAGTGTTGTGAAATTTTAGATGTGATGTAGTCAGTGGAATATCAGTCTCAGCCATATTTTTCACATATACAAGTTCCTTATTATTTGGAGCTACTTGGGGCTTGTGCAACGAGTTATCATTTGATAAGTCCCGATGAATAGTATGATGATGTAGTTAGTCTACCTCATCATTCTGATTGGTATATCAGTCCTATCCAGTCATGGATAGAAGCAGCCTCCATGAGCACCTACAAGTAGGGGAATATTTTTATGACATTATTCATGCCTATGATCTCCCATCCATCCCACCCATTCTAAATCATCACGCATGTTTGCATATTCTGAATAAGGTATCCTTACTTTGGCTGGTAACCAAAGATAATGAAAATTCTTTTAATGTTAATAAAATTCTTAGGTTGTTACATTGGATTTTTTATTACACCTAACCTTTTTATATCATGCTTAGAGTAGGAAAATAAGCTCCTAAAAGAGAGCATTTACTTTCTACATTTATGTTTTGTACTTAGCTATAATAATAAAAAAATCATTAGTTAATTACATTTATTTTGTTTAAATAAATCAGCTTAATGGTTCATTTGGTTTTTATATAAAGATTGTGCTACTAAGGTTTTCTTGTCAAGTTGAGATGTTTTTACAGGGTATATAAACCAGAGATTCTGGTATTCTCGTATCCTCTCCTTTCCTTAAAGACCAGATAGAGCACACGTCCTACAGTTGTAGCTAGAATTTTACCACATAAGTTGTACTTAGTGTTTGTTTTATAAAGCGAGCCTGGTTAACAGGACAAGGATAACTTGTTAGGACTTCAGAAGACCTTCAATCTTGCTTCTGGGAAGCTTTGTTGTACTATATCACATGTTCATACACCATGGGGGAACTGTAATAAATGTTCTAGCATGATAGTGTCTGTAAAAGACTCGGTCTCTTAGAATCTATTTGTCAATTCGATTAGCCCAAGGTGTTTTTTCCCTTGGTTATTATTCGTTGTTGAATAAATGACTAATAATTTCTGAGTTTTTCACTCCATACCTCCAAAGTTGGGGTGGTTGGCTTGTAATTTAGGCCTATTGAAGTTATTAGAGTCTATGTGTCAATGTATAAACATGCTAGGCACCATGGTCGAGTCATATGAACATGTCTAAGTCCCCCTAGGTTTTTTCAACTTTAAAAAAAAAAAAATTAGTGTTTTTTATTAAAATTTAATTTTTCCAAAACTTAGGCTATTTTTTAATAGTTTAATTGGGAAAATTGGTTTTGTAAGAAAAGTGGGCTCAGAAGTCAGATTCAGTCATGTAGGTGCTCATTTTCAAGATAAGAGAACCCAGTAAACCTATAGACCCACTATTTCCTAGTTTTGAGTGATTTTCCATCACTCATGTTAGAAAGCCCCCAAAAATCATTTATTAATTATTTTAGTTAATAAATTGATGAATAATGGAGAAAATCCAAAATCCTAGATCAGTGGATTCTCATCCGATTTGATTGAAATCAGTCAGATATGAACTAGATTCACTAAATCTGACAAATCCTTGACTGAAGGAGGTGATATGGACAGATCCAGAGTTGAAATTCAGCATTCTTTATGAGGAATTGTGCTCTCTCTCTCTCCTCCACATGTGTGGGCTCTCCTAGAAGCTCTGTGGATTGATGTGTCAGTTTGTGGGTTGATGTGTCAGTGCAATCAGCCCCCCAATTGACAAGTAGGCTCAGTGGAAGCTCAGTTCAGCTTCATATCGGCATTAATGGACTCTCCTTCACCTGCAGTGGTATGTCTCAGGATTTGTGCCCCCCTGGGATGGATCTCCTATTTTTTGTATAAATAAAGCTCAGATCACCTCTTCCAAGCTAGTTAGAGTTGGATTGAGGAGCTATTTCCATTGTAATACTGCTATATTTTTATTATGAATAAAGAAGCTTTGGAGGCTATACCGTGTAGTGCATGAGTTTGTGTGGATTCCCAGTGTCATGCTACTAATGTGGTAACTACAATTTCTTTCTAATTTTTGTGCTGCTTTTGTTTTCTGGCTTCAAGGATTCGGTTGAATCAAGTAAGGGTGTAAACTAGGAAAGTTATATTGCTTGTTATCGTTTATCCATATTATGTATGCTCAAGAATTTTAGTTATATGATTAAATAAGATTAATTTTGCATGAGCTTTCATCTATATCCAGATCTCACGAGGTGTTGACAGAGTCTTGTTGCTTTATACATCTATATCCAGATATCACGAGGTGTTGTGCAAGCTTGTGTTATCTAGTTGCAGGTTCCTAATTAGATGAAGGTGTGGATCAAGATTGATGCCATTCCTTATCCAATAATATCAAGACTCTGTCCCTCGATGCTCCACAAAAGGGCCTCCTTTCAGCTTGTTCCATTCAAGCAATGAGCCGACCTTCTCTCCTCGTCTCCTCATTTCTCTAAAAAAACAATTTTCTTACCTGCTTACTGTGTTTGAAAGTTTTGCTATCATTTGTATCTGTTATATCAAAGTAAAATTTACATATATATGCTATTTCAAAGCTCATAGTATAGATCTCAATTCTAAAAATCATCATTAAGCATTCTAGATCTAGCATAAGGAAATCGTCTGTTTTGCATGGCAAGTTAAAGAAAATCAGTAGGTTGCATGCTCTGGATTTCCTTTTACATTTTAAAAAGATTAAATCAAGAAATAAGTGCATATTTCATTGGCTGCACAAATAGAAATCCAAGATCCCAAGGAAAGCTTGCTTTCCTTGGTTCCTTTTTCACATGTTTAGCTAGTTTTAACTTAATCTTTTTTGAGTTAAGGTAGGTTGATCCAAAGTTACTCTTAAATTTATTTTGGGAATAAATTATTATAACATGCTTGCTTATTTTTATCATGTGTAAAAGAAAATAAAAGAATCTTCTTTTCGAAAGTGGTCTTGGGAGCGTTCAAATCCCCCCAGGGGTCTCCCTTTTCACTAAAATTTAAAACTTTAGGAAGGTTGTAAGATCTTGGTTTAGTCCTGTATAAGGACCAAGAGATTTATGATATTTTAGTTATATGATATTGTAACCAATAATAATAAAATAAAATATTTTTTGAGTAGGCTCTTTCGAGCCCGCTGCCCATCCCCCCAGGGGGAGATCTGCGTCTGTTTCACTTTTTTTCTTTTTCCCTTTTTTCTGCTCTAGTTTAGTACTAACATTCAGGATTGTATAATTTGATATAATTTTACATTATTACATATTTCAATTTCAAAATTAATCATAGTACTTACCCCATGACTTCCCAATTGACACGCAAGGGGAAAGAGATGCGTGGTAGGACTAATCAGAAAACCAACATTGTGTATCTTGGATTCCTTTTTCATCAATTTTTTCATTAGCCAAAATAAAATTATCCCCTCCTTGATTCCCCTATTGAGATCCACTTGGATTGAAAGAGGTTCCTAGAGGGTTTTCTTTTTAACAAGAACACCTATCTTGAACTTAACTAAAAATAACGAAGACTCCAGTGTGTATGCTCTGTACTTGGATGTAGTTCATCTAATCAATCAAGATACATCAAAAGCACTTGAGTGACTAGAATAATTAGGATTCAATCTCCCCAAGTTCACAAACCATCAGGTGAAAATCCAACGCCTTGATCAAACCATTACGGTGGAAAAATACCCAAAGGAACCGGGAACTCCTGAAAAGTGACCTCGGAGCGCCGATCTCTATTACACCTTCGAGTGCATTATGAACAACAGCCTCAGAGACTCCATTCAGGCCACAAATTCCTTGCAGGTAGCCATGACGGTTTAGTTTTGGACATACTTCAAGTACCCCCTGGGTATATCTGGAGTCCCCTCGCCTAAGTTAAATTAATCACCTTCACATTAATTTAAAATTAACCAAGATACAATTACACAACATTTATTTCAGCACTTGAAAGCACTCTTAAAATATTTTTGACTCCATTTTGGCACTGGTCAACTGTTTATTTCTTTCAATCTATATGCGATTGTGTGTCATTCCGTGCTTACTTGTAATATTTTATCTGGTTATTTGTTGTTTACAATTGTTAAGTCAAAAATCCTAAAAAACATACTCTTTAATACCATCGTCATACTAAATAATTTTTCCTTGGTAACTTATTAGGGTCCACCCCCTTTGGCTTCATTAGGATTTGAGCCTAAACGGAGGAGTCAAGAACAAGGTGACAGCCTTGACTCGAGACTTTCCCCCAAGGACACACTGAGTGGCTTGAAGATTTCTACCACGTGACCCAGGTGTGTGAAAGGCGACAACAGAGCCATTGGGGAAAATACAAATGTCTAAGGTAAAACCCATAGAGTGGTCAACTACCCCTTTTTGTCTTTTGTGTCTAGTCACCTCTAGGTTGGGGGAGAAATTTATTTCCTTGGGATGGGGAAGGTATGGAGGTCAAATTCGAATTTGGGAGGTCACCCATTTTTTACTTGTGGGGCAAGTAAATGCTTGGGAAGGCATGCCCAAGCCATTATGCACCCATGCCTTTCATTTCCTCACCCATTCCATTCACATGGGAGATCTCTCAAGAAAAAGGTGGAGGATGGAGCTCTCTCCCTCACGTTTGGATGTCATTTCTCCATTTCGGCATGCCCAGAAATTGGTTTGGGGTTTTTTTCAGTGAATGTGCAACAATGATGGATGATTCGAGTGTTTCTAAGGGGCGTTTTGTCCTCCTCACGTAGTAGGAGCTTGTTGAGTAAGTACCTCCACATTTTTCTGTTGGTTCTCTATTTTTGCATACTTATATTTTTTATTGTGTAGTTGTGCAACGAATGGGCAAAGGAAACCCACGATTTGGGCATGGATGGGGATCATATCAGCCTCTACAATTCCTAGAAATGTTTGTGAGACTGGATTTTCTTCACAGGGTGTTTTTCCCCAATTTTTACCAGTTTTTTCTTGGTTGCAAACCCATTTTTGGTTTGTTGTGTGTTTTACCTCACATGGGTAGTCGTTTCTTTCAATTTTCCCCAGACTGGGAATTCATTTTTGTAAAGATCAATGGCTGGGTTCCCTCCTTTACGATTTGGATGCATTTCCCCATTGTTTCCAAGATGGAAAATGTTTTGAGGTAAGGCCCAGCAAGTGGAAGAAGATAGCCACATTTTCTTAGGTGTTTCTGAGTCCATTTTGGCCAAGTTAGGGCCAAAACGTCCCTGGAAATTGAAATTACTGTCAGGGGGTTGTTTTACCCTTGTTTCCTTTTCCATTTTGGTTCCCTGGAACATTCTGTTCATACCCAACAAGTTTGTATGACTGTGTTTGATTAAATGGGTTGACTATGTGCTTGATGTAAGCGTGTCTTGGCTAGAAAGGTCCAAGGAACCCATGTATTGTCGACTAGTTTCCTTATCAGCCTGTAAAACCCAATTTATTATTGGCTTGGTTGGGCAGTTTGTGAAACCCAACCGTGTGTTGGCTTGACTATGGATGATTTGGTTTTGGGATATGTATGAGCCTGTTATCTCCTTAGTGCCTTATGGAATCATGCCCAGCTCAGGGGTGGCAGTGATGTTGAGATATTGATGAGCATGATGGCCTATGGTTGGGTGGAACGTTGCAATGACGTAGCTAGTTGTGGGCCAACTTATTTTCCAGATAAGTATTCTCTTGTATTTAACTCTGTAAATGTATTTACATCGTAGATTAACATGAACATGTTAAATGCTTGAACAAGATGAACATTGCTTGTTTTAATGAGTATGAACAGCATGTATGTGTTGAATGAAATGTATGCTTCTACTATAGATTTCATGGCTTACGCATCTATGCATGTATTTATGATCACTGCATTTTAATTACTATGTTTTAATGTTCATAGGGATATTTTTCCTGATTGACAACAACGGTGCGTTGGTCGCATCCTCTCCATCGTCGGTATGAGGTGGGGACGTGACAAAAACAAACAAAGATAATTATTTTAATTTTTTTTTTGGTATATGTTGTGTATTATGCATGATAGAATGTTTTCATTAATGATAGTATACTACTAATATGCATGTGATGGGTAAGTAGCCCATGGTGCTATACAACTCTCCATTGCTACTTGTCTAGAATGAAACCTCTTTGCTGACATATTGGAATAGTGCACAATCTAAATGATGTCATGGTAGAGATGGAAGGCATCTAGAAATTTTTTGTGAGATATGGATTAATTTTGTATTGGATAAACAGTTGCATCATGCATAAGAATTTTTCATTATGCATATGTTCTATGAAATGGTTCTAACCAGGAAACTGGTGCATTTGACTTGTAGGAAAGGTCCTGTACAACCACCTATGAGAAAAGGAGGATGAGACTTGTTTCAAAGAATAAGCGATGAAAATTCAAGATTCACTCGAATAAACATGAATCTGGAGCTCCCAGGTTCAGATACGTCGTGATGGAAGAAAGAGCTTTAGAGAGTGGTAGATCCACCTTGAAAGATGAAGACCACCTTGGGTACGAGAGATAACTCAAGATGAAGAAAAGTATGGAGAGACTTCCAAACCAAAGTAAGAGGCTCTGGGAACACTCTAGTTGTTTAACACAGTTGAGTGACATCATTGATGCTAACTTTTTTTGGCTATGGAAGAACCTAGGGTCAAAGAGTAACAGTTGATCATGGGGAATGATGTCTACTATATGGTTCTAAGACCTAAAGGGAAGTCTGTAGTGTCTTCCATATGGATCTACAAGAACAAGTGTACAAAGCAAGGTTCATGGTTTAGAATATGGCATGACATACTCTATTGACCAAACACACTTCTTTATTAGAAGTATATATCAATCAAAGAACCACCTGTCGAGAATATGCCTTGTACCAGCTCAAAAGACACCCATAGATAAGCACGTGTAGGAGCTTGACAGATCACCTAGAGTGATGAATATCTTAACCATTGCTACAATGTTGAAGATGGAAACCTATAGAAGAAAACAAGCTCATAGATGGGTACAAGAGGAACTTTTTCGACAAAGTTCAAAATGCTACATATCACTCCAGTACAGAACGCAGAGGGAAGATGATGCTCCACTTTAGGGGGAGTGACTACAGAAGATCTCTGAGTTTGACATGTTATGACATGATGGACAACTTCTTGATGGACCGATATTTTATCAAGAGTAAAGTGGGTTCCAAACTTCAAGGTTGAATGCAGAAGACTAGGATATGTCGATGACCTGACAAAATGAGCTCATGATAGATGCAATGATGAAAGAATACCAGAATGATGTTTGGGATATAGTACCCAAACCAGAAAGCAAGAGTGTGGTATCTTCCAAGTGGATTTGCAATACAAAACATGTTGCTGATGGAAGGAAAAATTTGTGGCTAAAGGATTCTCTCAGAGAGAGGGAATTGATTATGAAGAGACATCTAATTCAAGATCAAGGTACACTTCCATCAGAACTATCATGGCACTTCCTTCCATGATGAAGTGTGATATACACCAGATGGATGTAAATACAATCCTTTCTTAATGGTGTGATTGAGGAAGAGGTTTACATCGAATAGACACAAGGATTTGAAGTCGACAATAGAGTGAATCATGTATGTAAGTTAAAAAATACTCTGTATGGAATGAAGCAAGCTCCTAGAGCTTGGTATGGAAGAATATATAGCTTCTGAGAAAGCATGGACTTTACCAAGAGTAAAGTTGATCCTAAGCTTTACCTTAAGGTTATGGATGATGAACCTTGTAGTAGGTATTTCTCCCTTACTACAGGGCAGCAATAGCTACCTTCTGTCTATAGGATGGAAGGATAGGTTCCTGGTGGTGAATGCAGAAAATAAAAGCAGAAACGAAATAGGAAAAAAATGAAAAATAGCAAAGAAAGAACCCCTCTACAAACAATGTTAGGGTTCAACTCCAATACCATGAAAGAACATGTTATAAACCTGCAAACAAACATTGTATTAGATAAAATCAAATAAACAAAACAAAACAACAAATTATACCTTCTCTTGATGGAATGGGCCACCATGCCCTAGGTTGGAGAAGCACCTCTCTTGGAAATGGGGGAGCTATGGCTCAAGGGGGAGGAAGGATGAGAGGGAGTGTGGGTGGCTTGAGAGACAAAGGGTCTCAAGGAATCCACTCGGCTAGCATAACAGTATGCAAGGGAGAAGTGTTTTGAGAGTGACCCCCACCCATCTATTTATAGCTTTTTTAGGGTTCTAAGCCCCTGGTCAGGGCTTTAGCCCCTTTTCTGGGATTTTATCCCCTTTTGCTCAAATTTTATCTCCTTTTAGGGTTTTAGGCTCCTTTGAGGGGTTTTAGCCCCTTTTTGGAGGTTTCATCCCCTAGGAGAGATATTTAGGCTCTTTTTAGGGGTTTTTAAGCCCTTTTTCAAGTTTCAAAGCCTTCTTGAGGGTGTGGGGGTCAAATGAGGTCAAATGAGGGTCATGCATGGGTGTCCTTGGGTGGTGTAGGCCATGTAGAGCTAAGTGAGGGATTTTTTGGGTTAACAAATTGCCCCTTGATGTGTGAGGGCAGGAGCTCATCGTATGGCCAACGAACATCATAGTATTTTATACGGAGAGGTGGTGCTTCTTGGGCTGGGGTATGGTGGCTTTTGGTTTTTGTATTAATATAGTACCCATCAATGGGTGAGATACAAATAATGTGTGACATGTATATGGATGAGGCAGAAATCCCCATAGTTTTAACAATGTCAAAAGAATAATGTGATCTATGCTCTATAATACAAGAGCCGATCATATACAACTGATGACACATAATGGTTTCCTCACTAAGAGGCTGAATGCAATATTAATCTAAAGAACTGCTACATTAGACCCATGGAATTCTCATGGAATTCTATATCTTCATGATTGATGGCCTGATGGATCTGGAATGGTACATAGCTATATGGAATCACTAATGGAGAGTCAGAGTCTCTGTGGTACATGTATGCTGCATCAGTCATAAATCTATATAGAAGTGATGCTGGGGCTTCTGAACACTGTCTCCAATGCAACCTGGAAATCACAAGGGGCATAAAACTGTTTAGGTCCCTTGAATAGACTCATCAATGTGCTAGAGTCAGGTGACATCCAGGGACTTCGACCAAATATTGCACGGACCAAACCCTATACGAATCTCAACGGTGCGATGATGTAGTTGGAGTCGAGCACGTGAGAAACAACCATCCCGAGAGGCACTAAGGACTCCTCTTAAGTGATCCAAGGAACTCATCAATGAGATTAATGAAACCAAGATACAAGGACCTTTAGGTCTATCCTATGGAATATGTGTGTTGTCATCGATAGAGGGAGACCTGCCCTTGGTCAAGGCAATGATGTTTCCTTGACCAGAAGCGCACGGAAGATAACCGAAAGATGTGAGACAATCTATGGAATGACCACTAAATGGGGGGGGGAGGGAAAGAGTTGAAGAGGGGCTAAGGGAGTGTAGTAGACTCAAGCTTCCTTTGTTCAGAGTATGACGACAGGGTGGACTAGGGAGAAAATGAAACAGACTCATGGGAATGGGATCATAGCTATAATACCGGGAATGTCACTGCAGATGGGAAAAACTTGGGGAAGGTAGACACTTTTAATATTTAATGGGATCCAAGGAAGACACATTACAGATTACTCTAAACAAAGGCAAACCAAAGTGGGAATGCTGCCAAACTGTTTTCTGTGGGGTGGTGTCTAGAGACATCGTTGTGGTACAATATCATAGATTTTTGGCGAGCCCGAGAAAGTAAATGCTCGATGGTGCTTTCAATTTTAGAGAGTATGAAAGCATGAAGAAGACTCCAGTTGGGGATCTTTTTCATTGGTAGTATCCTGTGCCCAAAAAAGGATAAAAGTATACACAGGAGAGCTCGCCCATCCTTTTTAGGGGATGGGAGAATTATTTACCGTTGGTATTCCATTCAATCTAGAAAAGGTTAAACCTACATTGACTGGACGGTCATTCAAATACTTTTACGAGCATGAACAAAACCAAGTTTGCTTGGTAATCATTTCTTGCTGAGAAGGCTAGAAAAGAACTTAACGACAACCCGTGGTGATATTTTTTGTAAAGTGTGGCCCCTCTGCCTGAGAAAGCATAAAAGTATGTAGAGGGGAATGGTCTTAGATTGAATATGCCAAGGTGGTCCTTTTCATTTGATGGTCTACATAGTCCACAAAAGGAGATAAACGAGATGATGTAGATGCCCTTTCCTATACTTTAACAAGCAGGAAAGGAAGTAGCTACGCTCGACAATCTTTTCATTCTTTTAGGAGTCAGAAAAGAGCTTAAAAGAAACTCTAGTATGGTCAACCGATTGCAGTGGAAAAGGAGGTGCCACATGTCAAGACGGTGGATAGTGGTCCAAAGGTCATCTGTGCATTATGGACAGAGCAAATGGCTCTTAAACATACCAATACATGCATGGGATAGATTGCAGCAGAGGCACACGAGTCGGTGCGGTAGAGGAATGAAAACTGAGGTGGATATTGGACAGAGGTTAGGAGAGTCATGTGTGACTTGTGGAGGATGGAATTGACTACATGTGATGTGAGTGGAATTCCAAAGGAATTTATATGCCAAATACATGCAAAGGAAATTATTTGTCTTCCAGACGGTGGTCCAGATATCACTAGTGGAAAATGAGTGATTAGTGACCACGAGACCAAAAATTTTGGTCACCACAGTTTTTTTAAAGGGATAAATGACCAAAATTGATAATCCTAGGTTAGCTAACTAAAAACGACCAAGATAAATGACCACTTTTGGTCACAGGATAAAAACCAACTAAAAAAGACCAAGATAAATGACCAAATTTGATCACGGGATATCTAGACTACAAATGACCAGATACGATTGGTCATTTATTTGGTCATTTTTAGTTGTGTTACTCCGGCAATGGAAAAAATTACAAATTTGACAATGAATTTGTACATTTTATTAAATTCTAACACTACAGATGGATTCAGAGGCCTATACACTATATATGGATTTAGAGAAGGGTCTATGAATCCATCTGCAGTGTTAGAATTTAGTAAATTAATGATGTACTGTCATAATATCACTCCCCTCATAAAAACATCAACAATTTATCGTTATAATTCCTTCTCAAAATACTAGACAACATGCAGTTGGTTTCTCTGGGCTTGAAAAAGAGTACTAATGATTTTGTTTTCTTAAAAAAAAAAACTATCATCATTAACATATAAAACATTAATATATAAACAAACATTAATATTTAAATTCACAATTATAAACTAAAATCAAGGTCTATGTTACTAAAACACATTTAAAATATAATATTATTAAAAAAACATTAATATATAAATATAAAATTTCATATATAAACAAAACATAACATATTCACATATATAAATTAAAACCAAAGTTTAATAACATATTTATGATATAATATTGTAAATAAAAAACAAAATCATTAAAAAAATGTTAATACACACCCTAGCCATGATAGTGATAAAGATCCCTTTGACAAATGTTGGATATGAAATACCACAATGATTATCCCATTCTAGGTGGTTCACCAAGCCTAAAATGCTCTTCCCACAAGTGAGGTGGAATAATTGGTATACCCAGCTTTTGAGGAACACTCCAGGGGAAATCCCATAATTTGGTCGCCCGCCATAGTTCTAGAGTGTGGAACTATATTGCGATGGTTTGATAAGGGACACACAACCCATAACAATATGTCTCTATCTACTTCACTACATATATGTTTGGCTCCATTGGCACCAATTTTGTTTTTTATGATGGTCGTGAAAAGTCTCCATCTACTCCACTACATAGAGATTTGACTCCATTGGTGTCAACATTTTGGCCATGGCTCGATTGGCACCAAATTTTTGGCGAGGGTTTTATGATGGCAGTGAAATCCATTGGTGTCAAAATTTTGGCCATGGATCGATTGGCAGCGAGGGTTTTATGATGGCAGTGAAATCCATTGTGTCAAATTTTTGGCCATGGCTCGATTGGCACCAAATTTTCGGTGAGGGTTTTATGATGGCAGTGAAATCCATTGTCAATTTTTGGCCATGGCTCGATTGGAACCAAATTTTCAGTGAGGGTTTTATGATGGCAGTGAAATCCATAATAATATGGATTGATATACTCCTCTATGCAACGATTTGGCTCGAATGGCACCAATTTTTTGGCTTTGGTAGCAGGATAGGGCGTTTGGGTTTGAGGGGCGATTCAATAACTCAAGCCTGTTAGAGAATGTGTTTGGGGTTTGGGAAATTCTCTATATATCTTGTTGTAATTAAAGAAGACACAACAACACATGACAGAACTTGGAGGCTCCTAAAGAGGATGACGAGGGATTTGCAGGCACAAAATTCAAATCTACTTCTCCTTCTTAGGTTAGTAAATGCCTTGTTTCCTCTGCCCTTGTTTTTTTATGTGCCTTGAAAGTATTCTTTGTCGATGTGAGGAGGAAATAGATTGATTTAGCATGATTTTTTTCTATACCCATAAAATGGAGTGGACATGAAGCCTATGGTATATTGGCAATATAATGATCTAACATGAATTGAACATACTATGATAAACATAACCATGTTGAAGAGTGGTCTGCTTTTTTTGTGCTTAAAGAAAATGAAAAATACTTTGGGATTAGCCAAATGGCCTTTGTGCAAAAGAGAGAGACAATATCCTTAATATAGGTTGTGTCCTTACTGAAAACTCAAGACACAAAAGATCTCATTTTCATTGAGAATTCTTCATGGCTTGGGATTAAACTACAAGAATGAAGTTATTTTCCATGACTATAAGTTGAAATAGGATATTGTCATTCAGTGCCATCTCCATCTGGTTCCTACTGTCATCGTTCTTTTCAATATGCTTGTTGTCCTTTCTCTTTCAACAAAAATGTGCTCAATTGTTCCTAGACCTTAGGTGCAATTAAATAAGTTGACTTTCAAAATTTCTTACAAACCATAAAATACTATAGTACTTTCTAGGACCATGCTCCAAATGGTTGGCATAATACATATTGTAGAGAGAAAAAAATCCCTTAATGCTCATGATTTTTTATATTCTTGAGACAATGCTAGAAGCATGCTTGTCATTTCTCATTTCCCAAGCATATTTAATGATCAACTGTGGCACATATCAAGGGTCATAAAATTTATTGATCTAAAAAGAACCATTTGAAAAGGATTCAAGGAATAGGATAATACCTTTCTGTAAGCTTGCAAACCCTTAAGATAACCAGATAAAATATTTTTTTTAACCAACTATCATTTGCTACACATACCATATATTCTAGCTTTAATCTTTGTTAAGGGACAACAAAAGTTCCTTGCATTGGTGGTTTAACTGTAGACTTGAATTTGAAGAATCAAGACCTACATTAGTTCTACATATGACAACTTCAAACTGATTTGATAGAGAAGCAATTCCCTTTATTTATTATTTTCTCGAGCTTGTTATCTTGCAAGTTGCTACAAAAGGGTTATTTTCAACATTGGCTACTACCCTTGCAGCAGATGGAGTAATAGCATTAGTAGAGATATATGAGCTTGGACGGGGAGGGGGGGACACCAACACTGACATTCCCATATTTCTTTTGACCTTTACTGGATACCATTGTTGATTGTGCCATGATTTCTGGGGAAAGAATGAAGAAAATCACCATTGTTGAAGAAATGGAAAATATGGTTTGCGAATTCGCCTTCAAAATACATGGAATCCCATCAAATCTCAGTTTTACTATTCATCTGCACAATGGAAAATTTTGAGATATCTTTCCCCCTCTTTAGAAAGTGAGAAAAATTATTGAGATTTTTTTTTGAGAATCTTATATGTCACTTTTCTACCCACATGTGTTGGACATGTGAGACACGTCTAGGACATGTCTTTGACATGTGTTTAGTACGAGTCTTGTTTCAAGACATGTACTAAACATGTGTTGAACATGTTTCATAGCGTAGCCATGCCAAAGACATAATATGGATATGGAACCCCTAAAGTATGTGTCTTGTTGCTTATATGCTTAGTGTAGCACTCCACTTGGGTTTTTTTTGTTGGCTTAACTAGACTAGTGTTTACTTGTGGACTTAATCCATGTATTATTGTTGGAATCCCTCACCTAATTATATCTAAAGGGAATATAGTGTCTTTGTTATAACTACGTTGTAACTTAGATTGATATTTGGTGTGATGCTAGCCAATGTTTTAGAGCTTGAACTCAGGCTTGGAACTGGTCAAGGGTCAGCCCCACTCAAACTAGAATTGACATTGAGTTAGATCAATTTGAAATTAATGACTCAGTTTACTAAAAAATACATAAGATATTATAAATTTAATGAAAAATAATAATAAAGATTCCAAACTATGATCCCAAACCATTAGATAAAAATACGCAAAGTCTGCTTGTGTGTGTGTGTATGGATCAGAACTTAATATATCAAAATGGCACCAAGTGCACTACATATAATAATCTGAAACAAAATACAATATCAAGGAGGCTCTAAATAGCCTCTAGAGTCTTGAGGGCCCTTGAAATTTCAATTTGAAGTTGGAATATAGGATGTAGTATATCCTCCTAATCTTGCCTCCTAAGTCCTAATTGAGATTCCAACAACCCACAAGAATTGCCAAGATTAGTCTAAAATTTAATTCTATGACTCTATTCTAAAAGCTCAAGCCTCCAAATGATCACAAATGATGAATGAGAGAAGCGACAACAAGTGTTGAGTATTGAAGCCTGTGGGATGCATGTGAGAATATCCTTGATGGCTTGTGTGATGCACATGGGAGAGATTGGGTTTGAATTTTGGTGCGATGTTGGCTTGCTTTGAAACTCTATGGATTGTATTATAGAGCTTGGTGGGATTCCTTACTTGGACTTTGTATTGTGGGCCATAGTTTGTGGCAGTCACAAATGGACATTGTAGATTTCGGAATGCATATATATACATAAGGTGTAGTGGACGGAGTAGACAGCTTAAAAAATAAAGATGATGTTCCTTACGGGCAGTGGCCCGAGAATTTGCATGGGTAGCAGTAGGCAAGTATGATGCAAGTACAGGTCTGCAGACACTTGCATCACCATGTTGTGGCTCGTAAATTGAGGTAACTTCTGGGAAGCGGTCCTAAAATTTGTTTGTTAAATGTGATATGATGGTCTCATCAAGAGATGTAAATTTGAGCCCAGAGGTGTGAGAGGTGTCTCGTACCAGTTTCGGGTGACTTTGGATTAGCAGTTGATGGTGCTGCCCCTGAATTGTGCTGCAAAACATTGAAAAATAAGAAAAGAAAATGAAGTGACTCATTAGTGATGTTAAACATAAAATCTCTTGAGGTAGAGCCCGTTGCGGGGGTTATCCAAGAGTTTTCCAGTAGATTCAATAAGGGTGTATGCCCCTTTTTCGAGGCAACGATGGATGACGTATGGGCCATACCACATTGACTCGAACTTTCCTTTACAGAACTTATCATTGGGTTGGTCATAGACTAGAACCATATCGCCTTTGCTAAAGGTGCGAGGGTGGACATGGGAGTCATAGTGGGCCTTTGACTGTGTTTTCACTACTTCAATGGCTTGGAGGGCAGCTTGACGGTCTTCTATGGTTTGCTCGAGTTGGAGGATTTGTTCTTATAAAGGTGAAGTATCAGGGAGGATTTATACTGTGAGGAGGAGGTATGGGATTTGGCACTCTATAGGGAGTACTAATTTAATGCCATGTACTAGGCAAAAAGGAGTGAAACCGGTTGTGGTTTTTGTGGATGTGCAATAAGCCCATAGGGAGGAGAATAGCATGTGATGCCAATTGCTTTTATGGTTTCCCACCATTATTTGGAGCATTGTTTTGATGATTTTGTTGACTGCTTCAACTTGGCCATTTCCCTAGGGGTAGTAGGAAGATGAGTACTGGTGTTTGAATTTCAACATGGTTGACAACTCAGCCCATATGACGTCTTGAAAGTGTGCTCCATGGTTTGAGACTAATTGTTTAGGAACACCAAATCATGAAATAACATGGTTGAAGAAGAAGCACGTTGTTGTTTCACTTTTGCAATCAAATGTGGGCATGGAATCGACCCACTTAGTGAAGTAATCAACTGCCATAATGATGTATTTATGATCATTGGGTGAGATGGGGTTGATTGTCATGAATTCAATTTCCTACTTGCAGAAGGGCCCGACTGTGGCTACGGGGTGTAACGGTGCAGGGGGGATCTTGCCTTTGGGGAAAAGAGCTGACAACTGTGACAATGCTTGACTACCTTTATGCAATCAGTGAATATGGAAGGCCAAAAATAGCCGACGCGTAGAATCTTCTTGGTGGTTTCCAGGCCTGAAAGGTGGCCACCACAGGCTCCACTATGAAAGTCATTGAGGATGGTCTCGGCCTCATCACAGGTGAGGCAACAACATAGGATGGTATCAATTCCTCAATGATACAAAACATCTCCAATCAACAAGTGGTGAATGGATTGATGCCGGATGCGTTGCCTATCCTCATGGTTAAAGTGCACTGTAAACTTTTGTGTTTGTAAATAAAGAAGGATGTCTCCATACCATGGGTCTTCCATGGATATGACGAATAGGAAATAATCAAGGAGATAATCCTTGGGGGGTGATGAAATGGTTAATGAGGGGAAATCGGTCATGAGCGTGGCCAGCACAAGTGCCTTTGTGATTTTTGGGGACACGAACTCCAAGTCGAATTCTTGGAGGACGATGTCCCACTTAGCTGCTCGACCTTGTAGAAGGAGGCGGCTTAAGAGGTACCGCATTGGGTTTGAATCAGCCACTACATGAGTATGGTTTGTGATGATGTAGTGCCGCAACTTCTTGACCTGAGAAGACAATGGAGAGGGCCAATTTCTCCTTGGGTGAATATCATAGTCGGGGTCTTGTTAGCTTCTGACTGATGTAGTAAATCATGTGCTCATGGTGAGCATCGTATTCTTGGACCAAGACTCTAGCAATGGCGTTGTCTGAGGCTAACACATAGAGAATGAAGTCTCGATTGAATTCTGGTGCTGAGAGTAATGGTGTAGAAGCCATGGCTTGCTTGAGTGCATCAAACAATTCTTGTGCTTGCTGATCCCAAACAAAGGGGATTTTTGTGTGGAGTAGGTGAATGAATCCACAAGCTTTTGTTGCATACTCTGGTGTAAAGCAGTGAAGGAATTTGGCCTTACCTTGGAGGCTCTATAGTTGGTGACAAGTTTTTGGGGAAGGAAGATCAAGGATAGCCTAAAATTTGAGGGGATCTACCATTATCCTTTTGTGGGATACGATGAATTTGAGTAGAAGGCATTTTGGGACACAGAAAATGGACTTGAGGGGATTCAGGAAATTGTTTTTCTTGCGGTAATGTAAAAAGACTTGCCACAAGTTGTCTATATGTTGTGCTTGTTTTGGTGATCGAGTGGTAAGGTTTTCCAGGTAGACCAAGATGATGTGAATTAGGTCGTGGAAACAATATGTCAAGGCGCGCTGGAAGGTGGCTCCATCATTTTTCAGGACAAAGTGCATGAATCGATATGTAAATGTGCCCCATGGGGTTGTGAACGTAGTCTTTTAATGATCTTCTTTCTGGATCTGAATTTGGTTATATATGGAAAATCCTTCCATGAAGGAAAAGGCCTCATGTCTCGTGCATGCATCAATAATTTGATTAATGAAGGGTGTTGGAAAGTTGTCTTTGGGACATGCCCCATTGATATCGTGGAATTTTGTGCAAACATAGATGGTACCCTATTTTTTATTCATGGGAACAGGATTAGAAGCCCAAGTGGTGTACGAAATGGGGTAAATGAAGTTGGCTATGTGTAGCTTCTTTATCTCGGTTTTGACTGCGACCACTTTGGAAGGATGGATGGGCCATTGCTTTTGATGTATGGGGACCACATCGGGCCATGTGTCGATGTGGTGTTCCATGATGGATGGATTCAAGCCAGGCATTTCAGTGTAACACAACCGAATTTCAACCCAAAATCCAATGCCTTGCATGTCTGAAATTCGACACTTCTCTGTCTCATTTTTGACACATACACTTTTTTTTTGGTGTCGGTGGTATAATGTTGGATCTTCAAAAATATACTAATGTGGGTCAAAGATCTGACATACAATTCTATCACATATTCAAATTTTTTTCCTTCTAAAGTGACAACCAAAATTGCATAACCCATCGAAAATTCGACATCCTCCGACCCTTGCAGCGTTAGCCGTCCGACAGATAGAAGTGTCGGAGAAATGGTGGTGTCATTGGTTTTTATTTCAGGAAGTGTCAAAAATATGACGTAATTTGACACTAGAATAGTTGGCCTTCCGATGAAGTCCAACACTTTAACCATCAGTCATCCGATGGGCGGAAGCATTGGAGTCATGGCACAACTGTCGGATGGGTTGACCGGAGTGTCGAAATAACACCAAAAAAGAGACGCTTGTTGATGGATTTAAAAAAAAATCCAAATATTTCACTTATGGCCACATGGTTTTAGCCTAGAATTTGACCACTGAAGGAATCCTGGTAGCAAATTAGAGGATTCTATGTCAAGTATATATTTCATCCTTGCACATATAGTTATCACAACTACTTTACTCTTAAATTTACTTTTCACAAAATAGAAAACACAATCTCCTCAAGAGAAGCACCCTCCTTTCTATTTATGGAATAAGGAAGAGAGTAATTACAAGCAAACCCTGTACTAGGTCTACAAGTGGACCACCTAAGAAGACAAATTCCAATCTAACCAAGCCATGAACACTTTAAGAGAATGTTCCTTAAATAGAGACATTACATGTGCTAAGGGTAGGTGATTACAACACAACTTCTGCCTACACACTTCTCCAAGTAACTCAGGTAGTGTGAACCACATGTACAAAGGTCACGTAATCCCATGCCCGCATGTTCCAACTTACCCACTTAGAAATGGCCTATGTGACTTGGCTTTCGAGAGAGTCGAAGAAAGGTTGCTTGCAATCAAGTTTTCCTAGTTGAACACAATGCAGTGCTTCTCTGGGTGAGACTATTAGTTGGAAAGTGGAATGAAGCAGTCCCCATACATTGTCTGTGTCCCTGATCTCCATTTTGAGTTGACTAAAGTTCTAAAGGGTGGATTTTTATAAAATGATTAAGATGAAATCGATCTAAAGAATTGTGTTTATCCTTCATATGCATTGTGCTAATTGTATAAGTATCTGCATAAGTTTTTCCCTATATAAGAAAGAGATCTCATGCAAAGAGTGCTTTACATCCCCAATATTAATAAGTGATGATGGAGGACACTGAACCTATAGAGTCTGTAAACAAAGGGGACCAAAGGAAACAACTAAGATAAAAAAAACAACAAAAATAAACTTGCTGACTAAGAGGCATTCAATACTTTTAGAATAGTCTATCTTTGTTCAAGGAAGGGATATAGAATAAGATTGAATCCTACAAATACATAACCACTTCATATAGCAAAGAGACAAAGAAACAACATAGTATGTTACCTTAAATCATTATTAATAATGTACAGTATGTATTTATCTTCACTCTTGCAAATTCCAAACAACCAAGGTAAGCACAGATTGTTCTTGCTAAATGAAGTGGCTAGATAATGGACGGGTCAAAATTTATAATGATGGTCAAAAACCTATCCTTGGTTTCAAAACAATGCAGGAATATTAAGAGGTAGAGAAAAAATTATAAAGGATTCAAGAACATAGTATACATTGGGGCCCTGAGATGTCCACTCTGTGGATCAATACATTCATTGTAATACACTAAATAATAAACTCCTTTTCCAATTAAACATAGAATTGAGTGAAAATTCAGTAACAGTCAGCAAGAATAAGATGCCAGTATATTGGATAAAAAAATTAACATACATCACTCATTTTCATTCCATGGTGCTTAGCCTATTGTTCGATGAAAGGTCAATCAAAGAAATCTCCATTATATGTGACATAAATCCCAAGCTTCAATTCTTGTATGTGATTGAACCACTGCCTAAGAAGCTTTGTCTGGAAAACATAGAAAACTTCTAGGGGATCAATACTTGTTTTCATAATTATAGTCTTAGGGTAAATAGTAAATGGCAAATATACCTCATTTGGCACATTTGCTACTTTGAAATTTCCTTCAAATTCTAGTTTTGGAGTGTACTCCAAGTCTTCAATGCCCCACCCCTACACACTCAGGAAACAAATGAAAAGGAATTGGAAAACTAAAGAAGAGAAATGATGTTCATAACAATCAATGCAACATCAATCTGCAAACAATAAAAATCCCAAAACATAGATGAAAGAAATCTGAAAACAAAGGATAGGCTGACCAACGGGCATAAAACAATGACAAGTGTTTTTACCTCTCGATTTTTAATAAGATATCCTTGCCCATACACCATGTGTGAAATCATCATTATCATGTCATATTCGGCATTAGGGAACTTCAAAGGAAGCTTGGTTGTCTTTATTTTAAAAGCACACACATGAACTTCAACTCGTTGAAGAAGATCTGCCCTATTTTCCAAGTTAACCTTTGAAGAGTCCACTTTAACAGTGTACCATTGTCCACATCTTGCATCTACAAGATTGCAAAATCCATAAGCAAGTAAATAATGAATGTTAGTTTTTCAGTATATAAAAAATCTTGCTGCAAAGGTTGTTGAATGTGGACTTATGATGTAGAGATAAGCCATTCTTTGTTCAAAAGCATCCTAAAAACATTGAATGTGGACTTATGATGTAGAAACAAGCCATGATTTGTTCAAAAGCATATTGAAAACATAAAATGAAGACATGAGTGTGTTGTGAAAATAAATGCATCCTGCTACAATTGACCATGTATTCAAACAATCTATCTCTAAAGCTATCATGCCCAACCATTTATATAAACATGTTATATAACATCTATCATTTACTAATTAAATTCAAGTAACCGAGTTCTTTAAAATCTTCAAGCAACATTAAATGACACTCAATTGCTTAATCTAATCAAGGAATTTAAAATATAATTATCTAACATAAATTATGTAAGCAAAAAATTATAATTAGTAAGAATATATCACCTAATAAAACATAGATAACCAAAAATACTATGTATATAAGGCCATCGATCTAATCAAAACTCCATTTCTTTCCTCTTAACTATGGAAATGTTTCTCAACGCTATCTATAACAAGTTCCAATGGAGGATTCAAATAGCAATAGTGAAAATTACATAGTAAAAATATAGAAACTGAGATGTTTTTTAATGTATTATTCCTTACCATTCATTGAGCTCCTCTCTGTTTTGAGAATAATTTAATATTCTGTACTAAATAGGACCAACCACATGAACTTGGAAGCTCTTATGGCCCATCCCCCCCTCACATCACTCTCAACTCCCCAAACCCAATGCCTTTACTTGCAAATAACAATTTATCTCACTATTTCACAATGCAAATAACAATGCATCTACAATGCAAATTATTTCACTCAATAGTTGAAAAATGCTTTCATTAAATCATTCTTTATAACATTCATTAAACCATTCAATTATTCAACAGCTGAAAAAACCATTCATTAACTCATTCATTAAAACATTAATTTAGTTAATGGCAGAAAAAAATATCAGTAAACAATTCAGTAAAGCATTCATTCATAAAATAGAGGAAAAAAGTATTAATTTTTTTTTATAAATAAGAATTACTCAAAATTTGTTTAGTCACTTCCTTTTTAATTTTCTTCTCTTTAAATATTTAGTTAGAGTCCCATCTTCAAGAATCTCATCATCGGTATCCCTACTAGTCTGCTCGCAAGTTGAACTTCAGGCGAGGGGCGATGAATTTCTGCAATAATGTCAAAATATGTCATTAATATATTTATATTTTGATAAATATGAGTAATTCATTAAAAAACATTACGAATGTGTGTTTTTACCTGCCATGTGCACATCAACATGTTCAACATTATCTCGTACTGGCCCAACCTGTTCCATGTTATGATCTGCAGCTACATGCTCTGTAGTTGAATTGTGTAAAATTATAATTAATGTTCATCATCTGCAATGGTCTATAAAAAACATTAGCAAATTAATAAATTCATTACCAGGATGAGAAGCATGATCTTCGTTTGGTTGGTCATGTACTTCATCCTCGACATGAACAAGATCATTACTTTCCTGCAAAAAAAGGAATAAATAACTTACGTTAGTTTATTTATAAGGAACAAATTGCATGAGCATTAATAAATTATCATTAAAATATACAGTTTTCACATACCTGGGCACCAGATGGATCAACAGAAGATTGTGCAGTATTCACAGACAAGCTTCTCCAATGTTCAACAACGGCGTCAAAGCCATGTTCGAAGCCAAGCTTCATGTAATGCGCACTGGGAAATTCTTTGAACCAGTCGGCCTTCATATTTGCATGATGTCATTAATTTTAAAGCCTTTTGTCAAAAAAAAACAAAATTAATAATTTGTATGATATTTGGATGCGGATTTGGGTTTTGCGATACTTACATATCAGGCCGCCAAGTTGGAGTAACCACCAGGCCCAATCTTGTGTTGGCCAATTTTTTCAATTCTTGCTTTTGTGGCCTTAGATGTGTCTGCGAGCCTAATTAAGTTTTTAAATACATTAGTCTATGTACCAAAATTGATATAAAAAATAGTAATAATAAGGCTTACCACTACATTTTGGAATGAATTACATACCTCCTTGTTCCACCTGGTGGTATCTTTCCTGATTTTCTCAGGCCCTTCTCTTTTCCATCTTCCACCAGGGCTTTCCACTCCATAGATGGAATCATTGGAGGGCACTCATACCTAGGGTTAATTTTTAGGTGAGCTCTATATTGGTATTGGACAATCTTTATATGTTTTCCAGCCTTCTATAGTACCTTCAATGTATCAAAGGTATCTTTTTTTGAACAGAATAACCAAGCGATTAGTCAGATCATCCTTTAAAGTTTTTGGCTGCCTATTCCACATTGTGTGGATGGTGGGCACAAAGATCTCCAAGTCCAAATCATTCATGTGTTTATAAAATATATCATTTCCTGCAAAACATTATTGCCATCATTAGTCAACATTAGAAAATATTGTTGGTATATTAGACACAAATTATAAAAAATAAATTGAACAATCTATAATGACCTGGAATCCTCTCTATCTTTATTGGAACCAGGTCTTCATTCACCAAAAAAGTACACTTTATTGAACCAGTGCTACTCACATGAGAAGATCTAGGAAATGATTCCACATCTCTAACTATCCCTGAATCCACCCCTTCTTCTACAGCATCTGTTGTGGGTGGGGCAACATCGGCTGCACCGTCCGCTTCCCTTGGCGGTGTCACAGAGCGTGTTACTGATTGTTTAGTGGAAAATATGGGAGCAATATGTGGTGTACGTGGAGTGGTTTGGTCACTAGGACCAACATTTCCTTGACCACCACTGATAATCTCCATAGCATGTTGTAAATTAAAGCCATTGTATTATAAGTTCAATAGCATAAAAAATCAAATATTATAAAGTTTTTATAAATGAATTTACATTTTTATTCGATAACTTATGTCCACCTGTTTACGTTGCTGTAACAACAATTGAATTCTTTGTTCGAGCCCTTTTGTTAGTGGAAATTCCAATGTCAGACGAACCAGTTCCTGATTTTGTTTTTCCCTTGTCCTTTGTAGCACCCTCAACAGGTCTGCAGACTCTCTAATTTCACTATCTCTCATCAACTGAGAGACCTCATTTTGTAAAGAGTTTTGAGACGTCGTTTCATAAACGAAATCCCATGTCTGCAATTGAAATATATAAAAAATTGCTTAGTCTTTGAAAATATAGTGTGCACAAATAATTATATTAGGGATTACATCTAGGATTACCTGACGCCTAGCTGAGGGCGTGGTCTAATCAACAGATGGGGATTTACCTCGATCAGCCACCTGCAAAAAAAGTAGAGAACATTATCACAATGTATCGATTTATGCAAGCTAATAAATACAGAACAAAAAAAAAAATAAACACTATGCTACATTTTTTATATGTGTACATTTTTGAAGTATTTAGAATGTGTAATTACATTTAGGTTAAATGGTTTCCTCGAGTCTTCAGTCATCTGATCAACAGCTGGGGAGTTTCCCCAGTCAATCTGCAAAAAAGGTGGACAACATTACCATCATGAATGCAACCATAAAAATGAAAGAATACATAACAAAATAACCATAATGCATCACGGTAGAGAATTACATTCATGTTTGACTGTTGCCCTGATGTTGTAGTCGGCTGATCAATAGCTGGTTGGATTCCCTGATCAACACTTTGCATGGAAAATCGATAATATTATATAAGCGAACCTAATATACTATGAAAATACAGAACAACGTATCTGTATGTCCATCCTAAAATTTGATATTACATTGGCAATATCGATGTATACCTGCCGCCTTGACTCGGGTCAACAAACATCTACGGAGATGGAGGTGCCCCTGAGAGAACTTTGCATCAAAAACATACTAAAAGTTACATAAGGAAACATGAAAAGTAGATAATTGCAATTATATGCTAACAAAAATTCCTATAGACGTTAAAATAATTAATAAAAGGGTGGTTAAATTGTTTGTTGTACCACAACCATACTAACATTGTTTGTATCTACACGATTCAAATTGTAATCAATAAGCAGTTTTTCGCCAGAAGCTATTGGTTTAATTGCACATACAAAGACACGATTTCCTTCACAAGACTCGAATATGTAGTTGGGTTGATTTAATGTAGACCCTAGTTGTGTACTATTTATAAACCCTGTAATATTACCAGTTGTTTTTGGCCTTTCGTCTATGTACATCATTGCTCCTTTATTTTGAACTTTGTCTTTCATTTGTATATAATTCGCTGACAATCCATATCTACGCATACTTCATGTATATTGGAGAAGGCACATCCAATCATTGTAGTTGTAACAGGGTCCAACATACTCCATCAATTCTGTACATCTACCGTTTCCAACCTTTATGTCGTCCATGCAAAACAAGCCCAATCCATGCAATGAGGACGGTGCAATTCTATATATCCTCTCATTCACACAAAAATCAGTGTTTACTTTAGGAATATCGCTAGGCACCCATTGTTTCACTAGGTGTTGGTACCTTAAGGGCATGTCGATGTCTCCCACTGTCTCATCATCATAGGAACATGACCCCCCTCCTTGGAGAAAAAAATTCATGCGTTTGTCGAATTTTCTTCTGATCTTCTGACATCTAGTTGATCTAGCCCGTGTAGACCTACTGGATGTCTCACTTTCCTCTAGCCTTCCCAAAATCCCTTCACTGGAGGAAGACAGGTCTGACAAATACCTGTTTGGTTCTACCTGCACTGTGGCCAAAAAATAATTTGGCATAAGCATAGCAAAATACTAGCAAAAAAATGTGGAAAGTCTTATAAGAAAAAAAACTTCAAAAGACTTGTAAGACAAAATTTTTTTAAAGAAAAAGCTTGTCAAGAATGAGTTTGGTTAATAGGTGTGGGAATTTGGTAGCCCTAAAAATTCTAATGTGTGCCCCTCTTTTGGTTACATACAAGTCTCTATTATAACTTATTGCTTGCATTGCCTTTTGCTAACATGAATTGGGTAGGCTTCATAAGCTTCAAATGTATGCTTGTGGCCATTGTACTTTAACCTTTAAACGTTGTCAAGATTGAGATGATATGTTATGCATATGCATCACATAGAACACTGTAATTTATGCCAATATATGTCTATACAAAACCTAGAGGTTCTCCTTTAATGGACTATCTCCTTCAAAGAACATATCTCCTTTAAGTGGTTTTTAGTTTTCCCATGAATGATTTTGTGATGTTGTAGATGATTATCCATTTTAACTAATATGCTTTATGATCTTTTCCATGTTTTCTAGGGTGCACATACTTGTTGTTGATGGCTTCTTTTGCTTGAAAGTTGAACTGCCTAAAAGTGCACAGATCTCATCTAGGACCCTTTAAGAGTCATAATAACAACTATTATTATAGGATTTTGTTAATTCCTATAGAGTGGATGTTTTAACCTCTATGCTACTCTGAAGTGCATAAGCCAACACTTCAGAGGAATATTTCCCAATGGTGGTGAAGAGCGAACATTTCCAGATCTGGCTACTTGCCACGTTAAATACATTTATATCAGTCTGTAATATTTGTTGATTTATTCCTTTTAGCTTGTCTTGATGATGCTTGTTTTCCCATATTAATTTTCAACCATAAGGCAACACTAACTTGATTTCCCATGCTAATTTTCAACCCTAAGGCAACCCTAAGGAATACAATTGATCAGCTTCACAGGAATATTGGACAAACATTCAAAGGTAACACCTCTAATCTAGGAATCTTGACTACATCCACATCACTAACCTTCATCAGAATGAGAATTCAAGTCTAATATTGAAGTAGCTAATCCAAAGAAGAAATAAATAAGAGAGATCAGTAATATGAGGGGATCATCCACCTCAATCATCTAAAGGATGTCAATAGAAATAACACATAAAAGACTTAAGTTCTAAGGGCTAGAAAAGCTAGAAAGTGCCCTGATCAGTACATTCACCATCAGTGAATTCAGTAAACTGAAAATGGCCTGAGGACAAGGTTAATGCTTCTTTGGATAAGCTATCAGCCTTAGTATTATGTTCTCTGAATATGTGAACTGTGTTTAGCTGGATGAAGTAAGGTTCCATATCACGGATATGTTGACACCAGCCATCAAGTGCAAGTAAATTTAGTGATGATCTTCTATTGAACCAATTAATGATGGCTATGGAGTCACCATGAATGTGTAGAGTGGGAAGGACCATGGATTTAGCACAATAAAGGAGAGTCCATAAAGCAAGTAGTTCAAATCTGGTGTTTGTACTCAGACCAACACCCAATTTGAAGCAAAAATAGTGGTCTTGGGTGATCAAAAGATGAACACCTATACCTCCAATTTGATTGGTTGAATCCCCATCAAAGAATATGAGGGTACAATTATTGAAATAGTTTATTTAATCAAACTTATTACCTTTCTTTTTTGTGTTGACTTAGCCACTTTCAATTCACTAACTCTAAAATATCTAATAAGTGTTGGCTATTAATGGTGACGACTCTTGGTATTATGTTTCATTAGGTTGCAACATGGAAAACTTGTGAAACAAAATACCAAGAATCGTCGTCATTATTAAAATAGTTTATTAGGTAAAATGATCAAAATACCAGAAGATTTAGGTACAATTATCAAAATAGTTTATTTAGTCAAACTTATTACCTTTCTTTTTTGCGTTGCCTTAGCCACTTTCAATTCACTAACTCTAAAATACCTAATAAGTGTTGGCTAATAATGGGTATGACTCATGGTCTTATGTTTCATGTGGTTGCAACATCGCAAACTAGTGAGGCAGAATACCACGAGTTGTCACTGTTGCTTGGCTGAACACTTGTTATCTTTTGTGAGATATAGTTCATGTGGACAAAGTTCTTGAAGTTTGTCCTCATGGACAGTTTTTTTTTCATTTTTAACGAATAAAATTCATTTATGAGAGAATATTTACCAAAATTTAAGTTTGTGAAGAGTAAGAAATTCATAGGAATGGTTGGAAGTGTTGTTCACTAAGCCATGTTATTAATGAGGAATTTTCATGTTGTTATTTTCCAAGTTTAAGCCATAATTTGTAATTGGTTGAAATTAGTTTGGTTTATTAAGTTTAAAGTACATTAATCAAATTAATAAACTTGTTTTTAAGTTGAGTCTTATATTAAGCATTAGTTTTGAACTAATCATTGCTGCAACTATTACTCACTAGCAGTTTTAAACTAATTTATGTTGTTGTTGCTACTCGCTGAAAATGTTGTTATTACTTGCTAAAAATAGTGTTGTTTGTTGGGATTAGGGTAGACCCAGGTTCTATAATTTTGTCTTTGTACCAAAAAAATACCCACAGTGTTGGCCCTTTCGGCAACAACCTACGAATAGGTTGCAGTCTCACCCGAAACAGCTATGGGGTGCCGCAGAATCAGGTTTCTGCAAGCAGAAGAGGGATATTACTGTACCTTTTGCTTCTAACAAATGATAATCATGAAATACAGAGCTGTGATATTCACTTATTTAGCTTCGCGGTTAGACAAACAAACAGTGCCTTACTTAACCCTTTACTGGGAATTCACAGCAAAGTTAGTATTTAGCAGTGATCTTACTTATCAGTTATATAATTATTAATGCATAAAAGAACATAACAACAACACAACAGAACCACAACACATGATATAACGTGGTTCACCCGCAGTTTAGGGGCTACATCCACAGAACTGTGTTTTATTCAACTCTTTACAAAAACCACAGTTTTGATCTGCGCACTCAGCTGTAGATCCCTTCAAATCCTCAAAGCTGTGCACTAAGCTGCAGATCTTCTTAATCACCCAAAACCCTCTGCGCACACAGCTGCAAAGGTCATCCATGCACACAGCTGGGACTTAACCTTTCTTACAAAACAAGCCTTAGCTTCGCATCAATTCATCTTACATCAAAAGCCTAAACTGACTTCTTTACAAGAGTGCTTATTTATAGTGCACTTATTACAAAACCATGGGCTTAAACTGTAATGTCCAGGTTTTGACCCCGTCACAATAGATGTATATGATGTATAAATTGTAAATGATCATGGTGTGGAGCTAAAGGCTAAGGCCCCACCGTTGATTGGTAATGATATGTTTTGGATTTAATTTGTCACCGATGGAATATCGGGGCATGCGGCATATGTTTTGAGTTTATCACCATGTAAATTTGCATCTATAATTAAAATGAACACAACCAGCTACGGTCGCGGAAACTAAATCGAATGGGGAATGATTTCCTAAGGATAAGGGGGGGTGAAATATTTAACCTATGGGCCAATAGGGAAAAGCCAAATGTCTATGAGAAAACCCATCAAACTGTCAACTACCTTTCTTGTCTTTTTCCCCAATCATTTATTTCTGCCAGAATGTGGTTGAGTTAGTTATTGCATGGAATGGGAAGAGTATGGGCAAAAATTTGAATTGGGTAGAGACCCATTTTTGAAAAATGTGTTTTGACTTCCTTGGCAAGGAAAATGCCCAAAAACGTAGGCCATTCTACCATACATCCACGTTTTCCATTTTCCTCACCATTCTCCTTCACGTTGGGGCTTTTGGGGAGCAACTGGAATTTTTCCTGTGTCTTTCATTCCATGTTTTTGGTTGCTGGCTTCACTTTTCCCATGGATGGGAGGTCATTTTTGTAGTGCTGGGGATTGGGTTGTCTTCCTCATGTTTTGGGAGCTGCTGGTGCATTTTCCATTCACGTTTTTGGTAGCTTCATGTGTTTTTACCATGGCTGTGAAGGGCCATTCACGTTTTTGGCTGTCTCACTGACTATTGGTCTCACGCACATGCTATTTGGGACAATTTTCCCTATTGTGAGTTGTGCTCACTGATAAGCTTCTGGACTGTGTGTTTTCCCCCACGTTGTGAGCCGTTTTTGCTGTTACATTTAGGGCTGTGTAATTCTTTTCTCATGTTTAAGCTGTGATAGCTAAATTGGTTTCCTAAGTGCAAAGGTTGGTCTTTGGACTGTGTGAGGAGTGAGGATTCTGGCTTGGTTGCTTGATAAACCTGGTGTTAGAAACCACACAGACAGAGCTAGAGGGCTGGCCTTCTTCTCCATCACCCTTGAATAGCACTGGAAGGGAATGCAGGGCCTGAGGGACTGTGTAGCAGAGAAGGGACTGATTCCTTGTGTTGGGTGTGTTTGGGTGTTTTAGAGGTCAGGCTAGTTCTAGTGTAGGTGTTCTTAGCTCTGTAATGAGCTCACCAGCTTAGCAATTTGCCTTCTCCAGCTCCTCAATGGCCTGATAAACCCAACTAAGTTGGCTTGGCTGTGTTTTGGTTATCTTTGGCTATGTGTTAGCCTGCTAGATCCCTTATTCCTTGGAGAATCATGCCCAGCTCGGGGGTGGAAGCGCTGCTGAGAGATTAAGGAGCACGCTAGCCTATGGTTGGGTGGAACGTTGCAGCGACGTAGCTGGTTGCGGATCGAGTTCATCATAAGATAAGTGATCTTGTGTATTTTACCTCGGCAATTCTATATTTACTGTTAATTAAAATGAAATGAACATGATCAATGAATGATGGCTTAAATGTATGAGGTTTATGCTGTGTATTAGGATTAAAATGCATCTGTGTATGATAAACATTTCTGTGTGCACATTCTAGTTCAAATTCTCTTTCAGCATTCTATTTTATGAAATTTTTAAGCCTGTACATGTTCATGGGTGGTTAGCCCAGCCTGATAAAGCAAGTAGTCGCGTCCTCTACGCCGATCAAAGGCATGGGGACGTGACATAAGCCATGGGCACCCCAAACCCTAAACCCTGGAATTAAACCATGGGTTTATTACAAAAAAGAAGGATTTTACTCAACCCTGACACCCCTAAGACTATTTTGAGTCACAACTTCGCTTACAATCTTCCACAAAAACCACGGAGTTACCAAAATTAAGGACCGTTAAGGTGCATGCGCCAACAGGCCCCTAAGACTCACCAGTGTCCCATCCTGGGACACTCTGCTGCTTTTTTGGTGGGAGAATCTTGTTGGAAAAGACAGAAAATGGCTTGCTACGGCTGCATCGTCGTCCCTTCTGCTACTGCTACCATGGCTGCGGCTTGATTGATCCTTCATCCTTTCATCCTTAGTAGAATACGACCATCTCTCGTGCTGTTGTCAGCTTCCGTCATATTTATGGTGGTCCTGGGGTTCATTGGGCCTTCTATCAGTGACCCCATCCTTCGAACTGCCTCCTGTTCATGTCCTATCAAACATTTTACCATCCACAACTTTTGGTCCTTAACAGGCGGTGCCCCTGTGATTGCATGCCACTGTAATTTTGCATAAGGAAAACAACATGCCTCCATTCTTTGGGATCCTCCTGAGTCTTTCCTAAGGGTTTTTTCCTTTCTTCGTTCCACTTAGAGCAAACTTCTGCCTTAAATTTCTTTCTGGTTGATCGTATCTGCATTGGCTGCTTTGGCACTGGAGACGCCTCCTCGCAAGGAGGATTTCTCATAAGGTTTTGCAGACCTCTCTCCTTGAACTCTCGTAACAATTCCTGAACTTCACGATCATTCGACATGGTGCTAACTATAAACTCAAAGAAGTGCACAATACAGGAGTCGAAGGCCGGTGGAGCTTCTTATAGAATCCTGCAACAAAATCTATCATCATGGTGCATTACTGACACCAACTCTGATGGAACAGCGGTAAATCCGGTCCACACGATGCTAGATTTTTCCAAGATCTCATCATGACAAGTAGTTCACATGCCAACGCCGCCAAGTCGAGTTTGTCCCATCAGTCACATTTTAGGCTACGACACACCTTTCTTCTTCGACAGAACCACTAACTTCAACTTCACCTTAATGAGTACCCTCGACATAATATTCACCTTCCACCCATCCTGACCTACACGGCAACCAAAATTCAACCTTCAAACTTTGACAGTCTTCAACACTTCGTAGCTTTGAGAACAACTTCATTATAGTCTAGTACCCAATGCCAACTATTCTTGGTACTTAGACTGCCCTTCTTGCCACTACTTCTGATTAAGGGGTCCCGGCTTGTGCCTGTACTTATTTAACCTACTTCCATTCACCATGGAAGGTAAAATTTATCCATTCAATTTATCTAACTGGACTACACCACCATCAGTAACTCTTTGCACTATGTATGGTCCTTTCCAATGTGTCTTGAACTTCCCCAGGAATTTCATGAATTTACTGTCATATAAAAGCACAAGATCACCATTCTGGAACTGCTTCCTCTTAATGTGTCTATCATGCCATGCTTTTTCTCTAGATTTCTGCACTTGCTGTTGGAACCCTGCAATGAATCTGTCCTCTTCAAGTTCTAGTATCTTTGCCAACCTTTCTTTCATCATATCTGGGTCATCCATCTCTGTGAAAGCAGATATTCTGAGGCTAGGAACAATGTACTCCATTGGCATGACTGCTTCTTGTTCATAAACCAACCTAAAAGGTGTATGTCCTGTCAAATTCTTGCAAGTGGTTCTATAAGCCCATAGTACGGCTGGAATTCTAAGATCCTAGTCATTCCTGTTAACATTGCAAACCTTCGTCAGAGCATGTTCAAGGATCTTGTTAAAGGCTTCGACAGTTCCGTTTGCTTGAGGATGATAGGCAGTACTCTTCTGATGATATACTTGAAATTCTTCAATCAATACTTCAATAGTCTTATTTAGGAAATGTGATCCTTGATCACTCATAAGAATTCGAGGACACCCAAATATTGACAAGATGTTATCGAAGATGAACTTCACAGCTGTAGCAGTGCTACAGTTCTTGACTGGTTGAGCTTCGTCCCAATGAGTAAGGTAGTCAGTTGCTGTAATAATGTATCTTGCTCCGGATTTCTTCGCAGGAGGATTGATAGGTCCAACAAAATCAATAGCCCACTTGTCAAAGTCTTGTAAATTTACCTATGGAACTAGAGGCATCTCGTCCCTCCTGGATGGTTTACCTGTCCTTTGACAGATGTCACAGCTATGGAAATACTCTCTTGCATCCTTATGAATTGTGGGCCACCACAATCCAGCTGTCAGAATCTTCTGTGCTGTAGCTTTTCCTGCGTAATGACCTCCTGCTACTCCAGAGTGTGCCTCGGACAAAATTAATGGATTTTCATGCTCTAGGATGCATCTGCACAGTATTTCATCTGGTCCCATCTTATATAGCTGTCCTGCTATTAAGGTAAAGTTGGCTGCTCTAACCACTAGCTGTTTCTTCTGTTGTGTTGTCATTTCGGTGGGTGCAAAACCTGTAGATAAGTACTGAACAATATCCTGAAAATAGTCATCAACCATCTGGATGGAAAAATACTAGGCATCAGGAAGAGCTTCATCCAAACTAATGGGCTCTTCTCCTAACTCGAGCCTCGAAAAGTGGTCAGGACCTAGGTTCAGTCTTCCAGGTTTGACTATGATCTCAAAGTCATATTCCTGAAACAGAATCAACCATCTGCATATCCTTCCACCTAGCATAGGCTTGTTAACCAAATACTTCAAAGCAGAGTGGTCAGTGAACATCTTAAAATGAGATCCTAACAGATAATGTCGAAACTTCTGCAATGCATAAACCATAGCTAGACCTTCTCGTTCTGTAGTAGTACAATTTTTTTCTGCTGTGGACAGTTTTCTACTTGCAAAAGAAATAGGGTGATCAATATTACCTTCACCTGACTAAGCCAATACTATACCCAGAGCAATGGAGGATGCATCGACATGCACATGAAACTCCTTATTCCAGTCAGGGTATACTAAGATAGGGGCAGTTACCATCTTTTCCTTCAAAATATCCAAGCTTTCTTGACACTCAGGTGTCCATTCAAACTTAATATCTTTCTTCAATTGTTTTTCCATAATGGCTGTAATCTGAGCATATCCTTTAATGAATTTCCTGTAATATCTAGTATGACCAAGCGTAGTGCGCAGTTGTTTAACAGACTTCGAAGGTGACAGGTTCACGATAATGGCTATCTTTACAGGATCCATCATCAATCCTTGCTTACATACAATGTGACCTAGCAAAATTCCAAAAGGGGCACAAAAGATACATTTTTTCAAGTTCAAGGAAATCTGATGTTGTCTACATTTGTCCAGCATAAGTCTTAAACTAGCTATATGGTCTTTTAATAACCTGAATATAGTCCAATCATCAAAATAAACTTCTAAGAATTTATGTATAAATTCCTTAAAGGAAAAGATGACTACTCTAGAAAACATAGCAGGTGCATTCTTCAATCCAAAGGGCATAATTGTATACTGGAAGGATCCCATTTCTATAGCGAAGGTTGTCTTATGTCGATCTTCTGGAGCAATTCTAATATGATGGTAACCTGAAAATCCATCAGTAAAAGAGTACACTTCTTGACCTCCAACATTGTCTAAGATTTCATCTGTAAAGGGAGTGGGGAAAGGATCATGCAAACATGCATCATTCAGCTTTCTCAGATCAACACAAATTCTTATTTCTCCCTTAGTCTTATTTTCTTGCACCACCATAGGACTGACCCATTCAGAATCTTCAAAAGGCTCAATGATTCCTGCAGCAAGCATCTTATCTAGCTCCATTCGAACTTTTTCTTTATACTTAGGGTTCAGCCTATAAGGGCGCTGTTTCATAGGCTTCGCATCAGGTTTCAAAGGGATCTTTATCACTCCTATATCACCAAGGATACCTTTCATCTCTAAAAACTTTGTTGGAAATAGGTCCTGATACTCGTGGAGAAGTTGGGTCACTTTGCTCACCATTTCATCATCCCAATAATCTCCAATGGTAGCATACTTAGGGTTTTCTTTTGACCCAATGTTTATAGTCCGAGTCTTCAGGGGCTAAGTCACTTCAGGTGCTGCAACTGCTGGTCCATGTACTTCACAGTGTCCTTCTGACTCAGGAATGTTAATGTTGCATGGATCGTCATCCTCGTCAATTACGAGGTTATAACATTCTACTGCATTAGCTTCTTGTTCCTTCCAATCAGGTTGGTATTCTGATATTTCTTGATCATCAAATACTTTAGTATGGATCAACCTAAAAGTTGTGTCCAAAGCAGGACAAACCTCATTAATAGAAAATGTCAGCACAAAACTATCAACAAGACTATCCCAACTTACAATACCATGGCGAAGCTTGACCTTCGCATACCAATTCTTTTCTATAGGTTCCAGGGTGTGCACAAACCTATGTACCCATTCTTCATGAGGTACATGATTCCATGCTTCGTAGCATTGCTCCAAATGTCCCTGAGGACTCATCTTACCATTAAACCTGCTTCGCACCTCCTGAGGTTGGTCCCTGAATCTTAGGCAAAGGGACTTTTGGCATGCTTCCCAACTATGAATGTACTTTTTACGACCATTCCACCATCTGGCTGTTGTGGCTCTGAATGCTGAATCTAGAGTCTCCATTTTCTATGAGTCTGGTACCTGCGCTAAGAATTGCACAATAAACTCTTCTGGGTCTGTCGAACCATCAAAAATAGGTAAGGTTCTTGTCTGTGAACTAAGCCATCTGAGAGACTTGGTAATTCTTGCACATCAATGTCCATGTAGATCATACAGTCTATTCTACCAATTCTCTAGACCGTCATCTAAATCCATCATGCAGGAGCTATCACACTGCCAATCCATGATACCTTTGGTAGTAGGATCAACATAATCTTCTTCCTTCGCTGTGATATTGTAGATATGGTCCAAAACATCCTGTTCTTCATCTCTTACTGGCTCAGTGTACCTCTCTCCTTGAGAATGATCCAATGGTACTATGAATCTCAGTCCTTTCCCTTCGAAAGTCATCTGCCTCTTCTTCAGGTTGATTACTGTATCATTATCTATTGCCCATTCAATGCCTAGCAGTGTTGGATAGGGGTTGTTGTCATCAATTATTTCAATTACCTCAAAGTATGCTAAGGTACTGACTCCATCAATATCTACTGATACACTAGGGATTCTTCCTAGGGGCACAATCTTCTGCTGATTAGCTAATCTCAACTGTATAGGGGACCATTCCAGAGTAGTTTTTCCCATTTGTTCCCATGTCTTCTTAGTTAAGACATTTACTTCTGATCCTAGGTCCAAGATGACATCAGTCATGTCATACTCTCCTATCTGAGCATTCAATCTCATTTCCCTACCAGTTCTTCTGACTCTATGAATAGTTTTTTGCTTACCAGAACTTCGCTGAGGTTCGCAAGAAGCAATAACTTTCTGTAACTCATTTAAAGCATTCTGATTCCTTAAGAGCTTCATACAAATTTGTAAAAAGGAGGACAGTGTACTTACTTTATCCGTCGAAGCTTCTTGCGACTGTGACTGCTGCTGAGGTTGTTGCACAGGTGCTACTGATGTGTTGGGGTCAGCAAAGTCTCTCTTGGCTTCCATAAATGTCTCTTTTTCTCTTTCGACATCAAATTCTAGGATTTTTTCTCGGGCCTTACGGACCCAAGCCTCGGCAGGCTATTTCTCCTTGTTCTGCACTTCTGTCGTAGCGCCACTCCTGGTAACAACATTAATGGCCGGGATAGGTCATTGCTCCACAGAAATCAGCTGAATATTCTGAGTAGGGGCACTACTTCTTTCTTGAATCTTGGCTATCAGCTGTGGGCACTTTTCTCAATCACATGGTCGACAGCTCTACAATATCGACATGTCGTAGTTGGGTTCTGACAGTCTCTAGCTAGATGTCCTGCCTGGTTACAGTTATAGCACACAACCTGGCCTCGTCCTCTTCCAGCCATACCACCACGACCACGACCTCCAAAAGGTCCGCGACCTGATGTAATACCACAGTAACCATATCCATCATTGCCTTGGCCATCGTTTTGTACCCGATAAACATCATAAGTTTGTTCTCTGATGAGGTCAAAGCTGCGACACTCATCTTCGTTGTGTCCCACTGACTTATAGAACTTGCAATAAGGGTTCTTAGGGACTTACACATGCCTCTGCAGGAGATAGCAGTCTTCAGGTCGATGCTAGCCAGTTGTCCTACAGATCTCACAATATAGAACACTAGGGTTGAACGGGTTTGGTGCACCATAATTCAGGTAATTTCTTACCACAGAACACTGTTCCTTGTCGTGACCCTCTGTCCGACATCGTGTACACCAAACCTCTTCGCGACTAGCTTTTCATTTTTTCATATCGTGAAGCTCCAGAGCCATCACTGCCAACTACGCTTGTATTTGAGTGATACCAGAATTATCTTCGACAGGGGCTGTTTCAAGCTTCATAGCGATTTCCAAAGCCTCCTGCTGATCTGCAACCTTCTGTTGCATGAGTGGAGTCTTGTTGTGTGGTAACAAAGATGCAATGAACCATTCATTATGCTGCACTATTCCAATAGTGAAACTGACTTGATCTAGTGGAACTTTGAACCTATGATCAAGTCCCACACTAATTCTCCTCGCCTCTGCTGAATTTCCTTTAGTTCAGTGATACACTGTGACTCTGATTTAGGCTTCTTAAATTCCTTTACCATTGCCTCTTTTATATCAGCCAAGACATGGTTTTGAGTACTGGAAAACTTCATGAACCAGGTCAAAGCGCGGTCACTAAAAGAAGTAACCAGCTGCACTCTTCTTGTATCTTGATCCGTAATGTTCTTAGCAGTCCACACTACTTCGCATAAGAACCAGGATTGTTCTGGATCCTCTGATCCAGTTCCTTTGAAAACAGGGAGCTTAATGTCGTCATTCATATGGGCCATCGTGGATCTAGGGGGGGGGGAGGGGGACTGGTAGTAGGTGGGGGGGAACTTACTGTGGTAGACTGACCTGCGATAGGAATACTTTGGCTAGGGTTCTCAAAGATAATAGGTCTTCGTTGCAGGGTTACCAGAGGATTTCCAATAGAAGGGGTTTCTTCGGGCTCTGAGGCTGCTAGACTTACGAGGTTAGACTCGGTATTATGACCTAGGGTATTGGACTCAAAATTTAACTTGTACCTTTTTCCACTTCGCAGCAAACCACTTTGCTCATCGAAGGTACTTTCACTTGCAAACATAGGTTAGTAATACTAAATCTAATAGTCTGATTCAATGAGCAATATACCTTTTTCAGCCAATAGAATTTTAATTCTCAAACTAAATGAATTCAAGTACTTACCCCTTGGTCCTTTGAAAAAATGCCATTCGACTTCCCTGAAGGATGTACTTGTGTCAATGGCGAACTCCGTCACAATTGCTTCAAGGGTTCGTATTGTCCAGAAATGAACAGCTCGGGATATCGCGTTGTTCACCCTTTTCAATATATTAATTCTTGCGGGGGTCCAATCAAGAAACTGACCTTCTTGGAAGTTCATCCTTCTCTCTGTTAACCTTTGTAAAAAGTCATTTGAACTATGACGCAGATCTTTGTTCTCTTGTACAGCAAAGTTCAGATAAGTCTCTTCAATCCCATCACTGATTTCTTTCATTGAGGGTCTCCAAAACATAGCCCTCGATGTACGACGTAAACCCCTCTTGAGAAGATACTGAGTTCAACTGGCAACGTAGCCAATTTTTTGGGCTTAGGTCGGACCTGGGTTCTATACTTTTGTCTTCGCACCAACAAAAGACCCATAGTGTTGGCCCTTTTGGCAACAACCTACGAACAGGTTGCAGTCTCCCCGAAACATCTATGGGGTGCCACAGAATCAGGTTTCTGCAAGTAGAAGAGGGATATTACTGTACCTTTTGCTTCTAACAAATGATAATCATGAAATATAGAGCTATCATATTCACTTATTTAGCTTCGCGGTTAGATAAACAAACAGTTCCTTTCTTAACCCTTTACTGGGAATTCACAGCGAAGTTAGTATTTAGCAGTGATCTTACTTATCAGTTATATAATTATTAATGCATAAATGAACATAAAAACAACACAAAAGAACCACAACACTTGATATAATGTGTTTCACCCCCAGTTTAGGGGCTACATCCATAGAACTGTGTTTTATTCATCTCTTTACAAAAACCACAGTTCTGATCTGCGCACTTAGCTGCAGATCCCTTCAAGTCCTCAAAGCTGCGCACTAAGTTGCAGATCTCTGCGCACACAGATGCAGATCTTCTTAATCACCCAAAACCCTCTCTGCACACAGCTACAGAGGTCGTCCACGCACAGAGCTAGGACTTAACCTTTCTTACAAAACAAGCCTTAGCTTCACATCAATTCATCTTACATCAAAATCCTAAACTAACTTCTTTACAAGAGTGCTTATTTATAGTGCACTTATTACAAAACCATGGGCTTAAACCATGGGCACCCCAAACCCTAAAGCCTGGACTTAAACCATGGGTTTATTACAAAAAATAAGGCTTTTACTCAACCCTAACACCCATAAGACTATTTTGAGTCGCAACTCCGCTAACAAGCTTCCACAAAAACTGCGGAGTTACCAAAATTAAGGACCGTTAAGGTGCGTGCCCCAACATTGTTACTTGTTGATATTGTTGTTGTTACTTGTTTAAACTGTTGTTGTTACTCACCAAGAGTCTTGAAATTGTTTATTTTATTGTTGTTACATGTCTGTAATTATTATTTCTACGAGCGCTAGTAGTTTCTTGACGAACACATTTCATAATTAGAGTTAAAGTTATTATTCATGTAAAGTTTTTTTTAATAGATATGTATTATGCAATTAGTATTTGTCTAAGTAAATTATGGATCTCATTAGAGGGTCATGCTTCTGCTACTGTGTGCATAATGTAATTAATTTACATAAAAAAAAATGGTATGTGTTAGCTTAGTTTGATGTAACTCAAGGAGGCGTTACAAGAGAAATGGTTCAAAGTGATGAAGTTTCAGTTGATAAATTATGATGATTTTATAAAGAGGAACACAAGGGATCAAATTTAACTCATGGGATACCCAAATCTTGGCTGTCAGAGAAATATGAGAAAATTTTATTTGCCATAAGGAATTCTTTTACATGTGAAGGAATATTTGACACAGTGTATCAATTTCACTTCAAATTGCTGTTACATTTCATTGGAAAAACATGTTTAGACATCCCTTTTGATTTGTACAGAAGTATAGGAAAGATGGCACATAGGTGCAGTCGAAACCTAAGAAGGTATAACACTAGTTTATTTCATTTTGGATTAATCAAATTGCTCGTGCTTGAAGATATTAGGAAAATGATCAAGGATTATAACATGTTTCTTTTCCTTGTTGGTTATGATCTTGAGGTGCTAGGTATTCCTTTAGGAAGGATATGTACTCCAATTCAAAACAAAAAACAACTTCTCAAGCAAAGAACATGATGGTGAAAAAGACACGAGTGAGGAGTAGAGAAAGGGTAAGATTCATATGGATAAAAAACCTAGGGTTGTTATATATATAGAGGAGAGACATGAATTTTAAAAGTGTAAAAATAAAATGAAAGGAATAAAGTTGGAATTTTTTGAAAAAAGGGTGGAGGTTAAGAGACCTAGGACTAGATTAGCAACGAAATGGAAAAAATATGTGGAAGAAGATACATTAGAGACTCCACTTGAGCAATCTATCCAAACAAAGAAGAAAAAACTCTCTAAAGTAAAACCATATTAACAGACATAGAGTAATGATCTAGAGGTGAAGAAGGTAAATATACCGTTAAAAGAAGCCCAGTTGATGATTGTTCAGTTGCAAGAAGAAGACATAAAACATAGGTTTGAAGTAGATGGAAGTCTAGACCTATATGAAAAAGATTTGATGGATGTTAGAGGGATGCTAAGGAGAATATTCCCATTACATAAACAAGTTCAAAATTTATATAAGCATAACAGATCCCTTAAAGAAGAAAACAAAAATATGAAGAAAGAGTTGCAAATGTTTAAAGATGAGGTCAGTGCAGGTAATCTAAAACTTCTTGCTGAGGCAAGAGATAAATTTGATGAAATTAGACCATAACATGCTTAAGTTTTAGTATTAGAGACTTGGATAAGGTTTGAAAGAGTCCAGACAAGTTTTTGCACAAAAAATACAGTTTCCCTAACTGTTGTAGTGCCAACAGTGTAAAAACAATGAAAATTCTACAAAAGTTCTGAAGGTGAAACTTTTGTAGCACCTGTAGTGTAAAACAGGGGAAAATGCTACAGAAATTCTGGAAATGCAGTTTTGCAACACTAAAGGCCAGAATTGAATAGGGGACATTGCAGAAGTTTCCAATTTATCTCTAGCTCAGCTAATAGGTCAAAGATTGACTTTTATATGGATATATTTTTACCAAATCAGTATGAGAATCGTGTTTGTAAATATTTTTATTTCGAAGTAACTAAGGGGTTTAATTTAGGTTTGGGTTCTAAAAGTTAGGGGAATAGTTAATGTATGCTATTTTGTAACTATTCCTAACATACACAACCTTGAAAGGAAACATCTTGATGGATAATGATAAGTCTTATAAACGAATTACAATTAAACGTAAATAATCTTCCAAACTATTAAAGAAACCATCCAGATCTTTATTTTGATGGATTTAATACAAACAATTTATTACTATGAATACAGTAATAAAAATCTCCTAACCAAATACTATACTTTTACTTTTATAATAAATTGCTATTGGAGTCATTATTGTTTTTCATAACTTAAATTTAAAACCCATTACTCATTATAAGCCAGTACAATGGCTCTATATCCTTAAGGAGTCTAATATGATCTCAAATAATTAATTCATAGTTGGAAAATAATTAGTTCACACTTGAAAACTAAGGAATTATTCCTAAATCATATCTTTTGTGAGATATAGTTCATGTGGATAGAGCTCTTGAACTCTGTCCTCATGGATAATTTTTATTTGACAATGATATTAACAGGACTTTGGGCACGCATCCTAGTTTGTCACCCCAATTTTACTAACCCCAATCCTTGAGGGTTTTGGCATTGAATTGTTGACCTTAGACCCTTCCCGTAATGGTTTTATCTATTGTATTCTCCAACTTGTTAAGGTGTATAACTACCCCAACCAAGAAATTGTTTGCTTTGCCTTGGTTTTTTAAAAGTCGCTACTTATTTCAACTTCTTTGTTCCCAAACTTTTGTCCCTGAACTAGTGTGTTTTTCAAGGTACTGGCTTTGAGAGGATCTATTCCCTATGGTATATTTTTTATTGATCCAAGGTTGTTCCCTAGATATGGTACCGCTCTCTGCCTTAAGACCTACTCTTTATTGGCACCACTAGAACGGGTACCCTGTGGTGGGGTGGGTGATTGGCACCCCATTATTAATTTCCTTTCCTACCTCATGACTTCCCTGAGCTGGAAACATGAAATTCAACCCCTACCCCTTATTTATCTTTCCTTCTAAAAGATTAAGGGCTTATATTCCCTATAGTATCTAACCTTACCGGTTGAATATGAGGATGAACTGGTCTGGTGAATTAATACCTCCTTGTGAAGTAAGACCTCCTCGTTTTGGAAGTCTGTATTCCCTTATTATTCCCATAAGATAGTCTGAACATCCTTACCTTAAGAGGGGTTTTACTGGTTGTAGTCAGGGGCCCCAATTTCCTAGTTCTATTTTAACCGTTCGATAGGTCTGGATAATCAATCTCTTTGAAGTACTTCTTTGACTAAGCCTGTTTGTGAAAAACTAGAGAAATTGCGTAATTACATCTATAGATGCACTACAAAATGAATGATCACTATAATAGTGACTCACAGATACGAGAGGGGGTGAGGCATGAATCCCTATTCTAAGTTCATGATCTGAACAACGAGTTTCTTATTTGTAAGGTAAGAAGGTTTGTAAATTGAATCCCTGAATAACCCACTAAATGAGGAAAGGTTTTTCTGCATTCAAGCTTGTCCCACAAAGGAGCAAACATCACAACGTGCACAGAAAACCCTTGTCACCCAAAAACCCTTGTCACAGGATGCCCAAAAACCATTGTCACAGCATGCCCAAAAAAAGGAGGTCATGATGCTTACCCGTTGAGCCATGAGCTCCAAATCCAAAACATGAACCGTGGGCTCCAAATTTGTACCTTCAGCTCCAATTCTCAATCGTGAGCTCCAATTATCAACGGTGAGCTCCAATTCTGAACCCTGTGCTCCAGCGGACCTACTCCCAAATCCACAAAAACCTCCAAACTGAACTGAATTGTCCAAAACGAGTCGCGACAATGTCCAAATACACTTGTCATTTGTTATTATATATTATATGTTTTTTTATTTTTATTATATATTATTTTTTATTATACGTATTTTATTTTTATTATATGTTATTTTATATTATATAAATTTCCATAATAGTATTAGGATATTTTTATTATATCCTAACTTGAGTAAAGAACCTTCACATTAATGAGGGAAGAACCATCTACATAAGGACACATCCCTATCTTGGATAAATGAAAATATATCTTTGAAGGATGATTGAAAAGTTGAGCATGTGAGCATGTGAGCATGGTGATGATGATGATGATGATGATGTTGATGATGATGATTATGATTATGATTTTCATGTCGATGACGACAATGATGACGATGTTGTTGTTGATGATGATGATGTTGATGATGTTGTTGATGATGATGATGATCTTGATGATGATGATAATGATTTTGATGATGATGATGATGATGATTATCATCATCATGAGGATGACGATGAAAATGATGACGATGATGATGATGAGGAGGAGGATGATGATGATGATGATGATGATGATGATGATGATGATGATGAAGATTATGATGTTGATATCGACGATGACAATGATGATGATTATGATTATCATCATCATGAGGATGAGGATGATAATGATGACGATGATGATGAAGTTGATGATGATGATCTTGATGATGATGGTGATGATTATGGTGTTGATGAAGACGATGACAATGATGATGATGATGAAGACAATGATTATGATTATGACGATGATCATGACTATGATGATGATGATGATTATGTTGATGATGATCATCTTGATGATGATGATGATGATTATCATCATCATGAGGATGACGACGATGATGATGATGACGATGATGAAGATGATGATGATGTTGATCGTGATGACGATGATGATGAATATGATGATGATGATGATGATGATGATGACAACGATGATGATGATGACGATGATGATGAAGATGATGATGATAATGATAATGATGATGTTGATTGTGACGACGCTGATGATGATGACGATGATGAAGACGATGATTATGACGATGATCATGATTATGAAGATGATGATGATGATGATTATCATCATCATGAGGATGATGATGATGATGATGTTGATGATGAGTATCTTGGATAAATGAAAATATAGCTTTGAAGGATGATTGAAAAGTTAAGCATGTGAGCATGTGAGCATGGTGATGATGATGATAATGATGATGATGATGTTGATGATGATGATTATGATTAGACGATGATGATGATGATGTGTGATGATGATGACGATGGCAATGAAGATAATGATGTGTGATGATGATGACGATGATGATGAATACCACGATGATGATGATGATTATGTCGACGATGAAAATGATGATGATTATGACAATTTCAATATATTTCATCATCTTCTTCATCCATGTCAACGTATTCTTCATCCATGTCAGCATATTCTTCATCTATTTCATCATCTATATCATCAGATACATAGTCAACATTGTAAGTATTGGCCATATCACCATCATCATCATCATCAGTTGCACTCATTGTGTCATCATTGGAATAATCGTCATTGGCATTGTTTGCTAACTCAAGTTGATCATGCTCTTCATCATCATATTCTTCTTCCAGAGAACCCTCTTCATTACCATCATCTTGGTTATACTTTACCAGCCTTCTCCTTGGATCATGTCTCACAACAAATGACCAGTCTGCTTTACCTGGAACCTATGAGTAAAATACTTGTTCACATTGGCTTGGAAGAACATAGGGCTTTGTTCATGGCTCAAACAACCTTGTGTTTACCATGGTAAATCCATTATCATGTTCAATAATAGTTCTATCGAGATCACATTGATTCAATCATAACCTGTACCATTTGACAACGAATAGAACTACCTTAAAGGATTTAAAGTCACGCTGTATAATATCCTCCAAATAATCATAGTATCGATTTTCTGAGACTTCTGGATGTCTATCAGTTCTAGATGAAACATTGGTAACCTCAAATATAGTTGAAACCCCAGAATCTGAATTTTTCTTTGTTTCATCCAATTTTTTGATCTGATATCTACCTCCATTATAGACCATAGCCTTATGGTGTTTTACTCGCAATAAGCAATACATGAAAAAATTACACAACCAATCAGTCCTTATGCAACAATACATGGAAAAAAAGAACATGTACGTCAAAAAGTAATTTGCAAAATAAAAGATTTAGAAGGATATTTGATTAATTATATACTTGCCATTTTATCTTTTGAACCATATACCAAATCGATTTCCCTTTATGTTTGATTGTTATCTCCATTGTGTTGTGCTGCTTTTACCAATGAAGCCACACCTTCCCATGATATTCCATGACCCGATTGTGCACATCGTTCAATCCATACCTTCATCCAGTCAATATTGTTTTTGATGTATAAATGAATTGCATCCTATTCTTGGCCAACTGTTTAATGACAATAACCATTAAAATCAAAGAAAGGTGTAAATCTTCTTAACAAAGAAGTATATGCTCTTAATTGAAGCAATGATGACTAGAAAATACAATTAGAATATTAAGGATATAATAAAAATCCATTAGCTAATAATTACCTTTCAGCTTCCTCAATATACCTTTCCCCTTCAGTTTCTCCCCTTCAAATTTGTTATTGGAGTCTGGATCACAAATGTGACGTAAATTGAGCTTTGATGCTAAAATAGGAAGATATTCAATAGCATACAACATGTTTTGGTATATCGTATATCCTTTCATCATAGAACCCTTCGGATGTGCTAGTTGTCTCACCAAACCCTTCATAAATTTCAAGTGCCTCTCAACCATCCACATGGACCTTGAGTGGATAGGTCCACATAACTCAATATCCTCAACTTGGTGTATGAGGTAGTGTTCCTGTGCATTGAAAAATGCCAATGGTAGATGCTTCTGCATTTCACACATGAGACAAGGAATTTCTCTCCTCCAATACTTTATACCTTCTTTATGGATTTCTTTAGATGTGAACCATCTACAAGTGATGAAAACCAATAACGACATTTAACAAAAATAAACATCAAATTACAATATATGCTGAAATAGTGCACAAAAAAAATATAAATTATTATACGGAGAATTAAAGAAACACTAAGCACATGCAAGTAATCGCTAGTTACCTCATGTATTTACCAAGATTATATATAACTTGTTTGAAATTGTTGTCTAAGTTGTCTGGGAGAGAGAAAGGTAGAACATACTGTATCAATATGCAAACCATGCCATTTATTAAAAAAAGAGTATACAAACAAGAAAAAAATATATGGACATAACAATAATAATTACCTTGATGAAGACATGCCAATCATGTGTTTTGACCCCCGTAAAATCACCTTTTTTAGTTATGATATTCTTCAAGTTTGCAAAAAAATCGGTGGGAAATTTAATTTTCCGCATTACTTCTTTGACAACATTGCTTTGTTGCTCTGTAAACATCGATGGAATTGAGTTTATATTAACTTGTTCTCCATTGGTATGAAATTGGATGATGTCTTTCATTGCATGGTTGCTTTATTGAATGTCTTTGCACACTTTCACAACTTTATCTTTCTCCCTCCTTAGCTCTAGTAGTCACCATAAGGTTTCAGTAACATTCTTTCCAATATGCATTGTATCAAACAAATGAGAAATTTGTAGGTGCTCATAGTAGGGAAACCTGCTGAATTGAATAGGATAACTTTTCATTCCTCGTTGAAGACCATTAATTCCTTCATGATCACAATGGAAATCATGAATATTAGTTTATAATTAATAAATTACATCATAAATCAAATATGGCCACTACAACAAACAACTCACAATAAAAATTAAAATACATAAAAAATCATATACAATGATCCATACGTACGATGATGATGATTTCTATTGTATTGCATCTTCCAAAGGTGAGGTGTCATTCTCTGTGGTTCTAATGCAGTATCCTGCTTCCCATTGAAAATATTTCTTTCAGTTGTTCTATACCTATGATTCTTTGAAAGGAAATTCCTATACTCATCAAACACCTCCTTTCTTAAGCTTTTTAAACGACGAGATTTTATCTTAGGACCACAAATTGGACATGCAAATTTACCCGTTGTCTGAACACCTACAATATTTACATATGGAATATCTATGTCAAATATATTCATTTATAAAATATTCTAACTACTTCATATCATTAAATGCAATTAAAGTGGAACTTAAAATTACAAACCACAAAATGAAGTTAACCCAGGGGCATCGTGTATTGTCCATACAACCATTGCATGGAATTTAAATTTTCTTTGTCATATTGGTCTAGATATGTCATACATAGTTATTCCATTCCATAACTTCAGTAGCTCATCTATAAGAGGTTCGATGTATACATTCATATCTTTGACTTGGAACTTACCTGATTCATAATTTGAAGAACATATAAAATATATCATTATGAGAATCATTAAGATATATAAACCATGCAGAAGAGTAAAATAATAGATATATATATATGAAATTCAAATACATATTACAATGAATGATATGCCACAACTACATTATAAATAAAATACTTTTCATCAATAAAACCTGGAATAATCATCGACAACATTATGTGCTCCTTCTTTATTGACAACCATGGAGGAATGTTATTGTTGATAAAAAAAACAGTCCACACCATGTAAATGGATTTCATCTGTGCAAATGGATTAACACCATCTGCTGCCAAAGAAATCCTAATATTACGTGGTTCTTCTTTAAATTGAGGCCACTTTTCCTCAATATCTCTAAAAGTAGTACCATCTGCAGGCATTCAGATAACATCATCTTGAATTATGTTCCTAGCATCATAATCCATAAATTGTGCTATGTTTTTGCACCTAAGCAGTCATTGCAAATGTGGAATGATGGGAATATAATGAAGAACCTTCTGAGGCACCTTTTTTGTTACTTTATCTATACGATATCTACTTACATGACATTCTAGACATTCTGTTGCAAATTCATGCTGATTATAATATATAACATGGTCATCGGGGCATGCATGAATTGCTTCATAATGCATTCCAATCTCTTTCATGATGGAAGATAAATCTTGATATGTGCGAGGTAAAATATTTGATGGTGGTAACAAAAATTCAGCTATCAAGCTACAAAAAAGAAAAAATTGTTAATGTAATAAATAAATAATATTAACGAAACACACTTCATCCATATGATGATCAATAATGAGTTAACAATACAATTATTAGAGGAATACAAATAAACTTTATCATGATCATACAATTATTAGATACCTTAGCATATGTGTGATTACAGTGTTTGAAATACCATTCATAACCTTCAAGTTCATTATCAACAATATAGTAGAGAGAAGATTTGTTTTGGAGCCTTCATAAAGGGGTTCATATGCCTTATCGAGAAGAGGTATATCATGAACATCATCAAAGTCATCATCATTTTCATTATCAACATCATCATCATCCATTCTAATTTTAAATGAATCATGGATCAATGTATTTCTACCATCATCTTCAATTACATCATCGGCATGATCATCTTGTTCAATATGATCATTCACTTGTTCTCCATTAAACATACATGCTCCATGATCATGATCCTGAACTTGTTCTGAAAGCGCTTCCTCTAAATGGCATGCTATAGGGTGTCTTTCCTTTAATATAAATACATGGAAACATCAATGGATTTACATTAATATATGAAAAAAAAAATACATACAATTACAAAAAAAATGAATATAATAATGTTTATAATGCTAAACCTACAAATGGACGATATTCGTTCCCCCCCTCAACGTGCCCATGTTCCCTGCAATGTTTTGTGGTTGTTGAGATAAATATTCTTCTCCTCTTAAATCCCCTACATTGAGTACATGGACAATAACATTTGCCATCACCCCTTCATTTCGCTGCATCCCATAGTCTAGCAAGAAATTGTCGATTGTCTTCGTTTGGATCCAGAATATTTAATCTATTTGAAATTTTGTCATAAACTTCATTAATGAATATAACCAGTTGTATTAAAAATCAAGTTCCATGCATCAACCACGGATCAAGGTTTTGTCAAATGGAGAGAAGTCAAAGAATAAAAAATTCCCGGCAAACTATCTATCAATGAAAAAAAAATTCCCACAACTGCCCATTGAAGAATAAAACAATTCCTGAAAACGTCCGTCAAGGAACAAATAATTTTTGCAATCGTCCATCACTTATACAACAAACATGTCGAAATGTTTAAAAAAATTTATATTTATAATGGACATGTGTTGGATATTCAATGCCTTGAATATAGTTATCGTTGAAAGTATGGGACTATAAAATTTTAAATCATGTAAAGCTTAACTTTTTTTTAAAATAAATATATACGGCCCATCAGAGATCCGACACTTAGGGGTCGGATAACTGACATTTTTTTGGTTCATAGACATCGGATATCTGACCCAGAAGTGTCAAATAACTGCCACCACATGAGTCAGAAATCCGACACCCATGTGTTGGATAATCAACGACGCTATAAATATTTTGTTGTCGGCATTCTATTGATTGATTGTTGTCTGACACATCCGTTCGAAATGTCAGATGATGTCAGATTCAGACATCAGATTTCGGGTTCAAATCCTATTGTGTAAGACCAAGAAAATATGTCACATAATTATTGGAAGAGAGCTTTGTAGGAAACAACTTCTTTCAGGGAGCAGGATGCCCCCAGCATGATTTCTTCAACAACCTCGGGATTGGTTGAGATGTTGATTTTGATGGTTGGCGAGATGTTGGCCATGTTCTCTTATTCGAAGGCATCTAGTGCTGGGATGCAGTTCTTGAACCAATCAACTTTCCCATGAATGAAATATTTGGTTTCCACAGAAAACTGGTCAAACTGCGACACAAGTTCTTCAAGGAGGAAGAACGAGTGATGGTCCATGTTGTCCCATGGGTATTCTGGGGCGGTTAAGGCTTCAAGAATCTCCTCATCATTACGAAAGCAATGAAGAGACGGGTATTATGGACCGTCATTGGTGGTAGAACTGGACATCATGTAAATGGACATGGCATCTGAGGAAGGAGGTGGGGGGTGAACCTCTTTGAACAGGGTGATCTCAGATTCAAGGGAATGTTGACGAAGGTCAGCTAAAGGCATTTGAAACTCAGGCAAGTCTTGGAAATGGTGAAAATAGTTTCCATACAAACCACAAAGGGCACAAGCATGGTTTGTTCTCAGTGACTTGTTTCTTACTGTTGGTGCACTTGGAAGTTCAACCACAGGGAGGTTTTCGATTGTATCCATGGAATCCAAATGCACGCGGATCATTGGAATATTAGGGAAATTCTGAGTCGGATGGCCTTATTCTTCGTAGACATTGCAAGGTGAGATCTATCGAGGCTCTACAGTAGCTTTCGCATTCTTTCCCCTAGCACTTTTTGGGTGGGGTGGTGTGGGTGCGGGTGCGGGTGTGGTGGTTCATTTTTGCGGGCCGAGTGGAGGATGAGACTCGATCACAATGGGTTGCATGGGGGTTAAGACTACCTGGGGCATTGGTGGTTGAGCTGGTGGATCAAGATACCACATGATAATTCCCAATGTAAAGTTGGGTAGGTTTAGGGTGGCCATTACTGGCTTTCTCATGACACCAGGTGAGGGAAAGAGGAAGGGAATTCTATGGACTATAGAGGATCCCAGATAACTCCTTGATGGTTGTATGTGGGGATGAGGTTGTGGTTGTGGCTACGCATAATGTTGTGGTTGCGAATGATGTTGCTACTGTTGATGTTGCAGCCATGGACAATGTTGTGGTTGCGGTTGGGACTGCGGCTGCGGTTGTTGTTTGGGTGCATCGGTGTTGGATGAGAGCATGCACAAGTCCACAGTCTCATTTGGTATCAGTGGTGGTATTGATAAACAACCCAGTGCCCACATTAAACAATGGGGAGGCTGGCATGTTGTCAACCATGGTGTTGAATGTAGGGATAACATTCGCGTGTGTGGTCATCCCTTACAGATCAATGGTGTTGATTGTAGGGATAATGTTGGCGGGTGTCGTTAGCCCTTGTGGATCGTGATAAGTCAGTTGGTCAACCATCATGATTTTCCCTTCATGGGGGAACATCATTAGACGGAAGACAGTTGATGCTATGGCTTTCATGGCATACATATAAGTTCTTCCAAGGAGAAGGTTATAGTCCAATTGAGTGTTGACAACCTCTATGTCAATCAGAACTGTCTTCCTGGCTAATGTGATGGGGATGTGGGGGAGGATTCCTTGGGATTTAGTGGGATGGACCTAATAATCCCGCAAAGTTGTGGACGATGGTTGTAGAATTGGGGATCCAAGTTTCTACCAAACTAGGGTAGACAAAATGCACATGGGTGCACCCTCATCCACTATGCACCGGTGCACAACCAAATTCTAGATAGACACTGGGATTTGAAAGGAAATGGTTGATGGCATTCATGGTTCTCCATTCTCTGTGTCGAATGTGATCAAATTAGAGTCAGAGGGGTCTACGGCCCCAACAGCACCTAGTAAGGATTTCCACTGCATTGGGCATGTTTTGAGTACCTCAAGAGTGGACATGGTGGTAGGTGTTTGGGCCAAATCATCCACGATGCTATAGCTAACAACAGCTCTAGCCGTGGCATTATTGGCAACCCGATGTATGGGGGGGCATGGGAAAGGGGGTAACTGAAGAGGTGCATTGACTGTTTTAGACGTATATTCCACTGATGTGTTAGTGGGTTCGGTGTTGGTTCCATACTGATTTCATCTAGTTTGTAGATTGACCTCTTCGGTTGTCATAGCTAGCAGGTGATGGACACTTGTTTCTGCCGTGGGAGGTGCCCCCAGAGCATTGGGATTGGGTTGGGGATGGGGTGCGATTGCCACCAATCATTGGATTGGTAATGGGTTTTGGAGAACCATAGGAGGACGTCCTTATGGTTCCAGGTTGGGTTGGGCTTGGTCCGTTGTGTTGGTTGCATGATGAACCTCGTTCCTAATTTCCTTCTTAGCGCGACCCATGAAGGGACACTCAAATGTGTAGTGCCCATAGACCTCATAGAGTGTGCATGGCTGGTTTGTATGAAACAAGGCATTGCATCTTGGTGCATTTGGTCATTGAGGATTTTGGGCTGGCCGGTTTGCCATGACATTGTTGGGGGGGTTTGGTTATTGACCGCCTCCCTGCGGTTGATTGTTACCTTGGTTCCGGGGTCGGTTATTTCTGGCTCTCCCTTGTTGGTTATTGGGGGGTGTCTGGTTGGGATGGTTTTGTTGTGAAAACACTTGTCATAACGGAGTAGGTGGAGCAGGGGCAGGGGATTGAATATCTTGCACTGGTGGTGCATAGTAGACTTGGGGAAGGTGCTAGTGCCATAAATGTGGGTATTTGTCTCGCGTATTGTTGTGTTGGCTAATCCAAGGCCTGAGCCTACTGCAGTGGCATAGGTTGTGTGTAAAAAGTGGTGGCTCCAAACTAGGACATCATTATTGCATAGTCCAGAGTTTGGTTTTGGTAGGAAACACTAGCAGTGTTGCTTGGTTGTGGTGCAGGTGGTGTCAAATGGTGCTGTGGTTAGTGGGAGACTGAGCCTATGATGCCATCTGCAGCATGGGATGCCTTTGATGCATCCCGGTAGGAGGTACCCACATGAGGAGAATCTGGAATGATAGTGTAAAGGTACCTAGACTGTGCATAAATCATATCAAACTGTTGGGCTTTCAAGATGGCCTCCTCTTTAGATTGAGGACGTTCAGATGCGATGTTTTTTGCTATAGGTGGGAGTAAGGTTTTGAGGAACCAATCCAGGAATATCCTGTCATCAAGTTGGATCTTACACAAACTACGGTGTCACCACCACTCATGGATGTGGTCGGTTATGTGGGTCGTAGTGTTCTGGCAGAAATATAACAAGATCTCCACCCCTTCATCATATCTGATGAGGGGTTGGAAATATTGTAGGAACATGAAAGCTAGGGAGTTGAAATCTGGGTACTTAGCTTGTGGTAGCTCAATGTACCACTTGGTTGCAGCACCTATGTGGGTGTGTTGGAATAGTCTTAGCCTAATCGAATCATTTATGATGTTGTTTGATAAGCACCATATATGAAACGTCATGATGTGGTTTTGGGGGAACTCCCTTGCCTCCCCTTCAAAATTGGGAATATCTGAGGGCAGTTTGGTTGGCATGGGAGGCCAAAAAGTTTGATGGCGGATAGGGCATTTGTTAACTAGGACAAATCAAGCAAGTTGAGACATGCCATGAAAGGGAGGTTTGACCCTAGGTTGATGTGAGATGAGGCAGCCATGGTGGTGGGGTTTGTAGGTGCATAATGCACCTGCATTGATGGGGGTACTTGTGGAACCATCATGGATGGGCCAGTGCCCCCAAGTGTGGTGAGAAGGATAGTATGGGTGGAAGGGCCACTGCCCCCATGTGTTTCAAGTGGGATAGCTTGATTGGTCAATATGGGTGGTGGCAGCTGACTTATCACGATTTGCATAACCATGATGGGGCCACTTGTAGGGTTGTTGGTGATAGTTTGTGGTGTGGACATGGGTCCACTAGCAATTGTTAGCCAAAAAATGGATCTGGGTTTGCACCAGCCATGGTGCTTGATGGTGCAGTGTGTAGGTCTGGTTCATACTGATATGGGTATGAATCTGAATCAGAAGCTGTGTGGCCTTCTGATGGTGTGGGAGGTCATCAAGAATGGTCTCGATGACATTGGTTTAATGACCCAAACTATGGTGGTTCACCTCTTAGGCGTGAGGAAGAGCATGAGGGATCAATTGTGTTAAATTTGAATGTCAAACTAGTGGTAATGATTATTGGACCCCGGTTTCAATGGCTTCCTATTGGCTGTAGGTGGTCATGTGGCCACCAAGACTGCTAGAAGACAACACTTGGATTTTTCCTCATAGGCATGCTACTCAATCGGTGGGGGTCGTTTCCCGTTTCGCTTGGCAATTCCTCTCAGCGGCCAGCTACTTTGGGGTTCCTATGGTACTCCTCACAATGTGTTTCTAGGCTGAGCCCAAGTACTTTCCATGGTTAAGGCAGTTAGGGACTTATGTCCTCAAAGACTACAGATTTTTAACTTAGTGTAAATTTGTAATTTTTACTGGCTCTCTCAGCGTCATGAACTAAGTTGGGTTGATTTATATGATATGGTGTGTATGCCTTTTTTCTTTTCTGTTATATCTGGTGGCTGCAAATGGTTTATGAATATTTCACAAAGTTCATACCATTGTGGATGAAAGTAGTAAATAGTAATCAGAAATTTTTTAGACATGTACCATTTGTAATCCTAAATTGTGATAGCCTGACTAGGTGACTACCTTACATCTATATTACTCTTCAACTAGGAGAAGGTGCTGGGATCTCAACACAATGGGACTAAGCCCATCCGTAAATCCACAGGTCACCTTCCAGATGCAAGGTTGGTCAACAAGGAGGATGTTGAGCACCTTGAGAAGCCCTCCTTCTCTACCCCCTCTACCTTCCAAGTCACCTGTTTTTAGTGGATTTGAACAATAGTAGGTGAAGTGCCTATTACTATACGAGTTGTGCCCTTCATCTTATCCTAGAATACCCTGAAGGTTGATGACTAGGTAGAGGAGGAAGGGTTAATCAAGATTGTTTATTTTAAGTGAGCTTTAGTCAAACTATGTTCATTAACCCATTAAGTATTTAATTTACACTTTGTTCTATAAATGAAATGGACATAAACATAAATAGAAACACAAATAAAATAGTTCGGATTGACAGAGGTAGCTGAGCTACACTGACAGTCCTTAATTATTAAAAAATTGAATTCTGAGTGATAGATTGCACTTTTCAGGTCAAATGTGGTGAGGGGGTCACCAATTTTTTCCAAAAACAGGTGAGGGGGTTGCTCAGATTTTGCAAATAGAAGTAGACTGTCTCCTAGAAGGGGGTCACACCTTTTAGGGCTAAATAAGAGACCTGTTTGCACCTATGAGGCCCAAATGAGTGACCTGGTCCCCTTTCTGGGCTCGATAAGAGTGACCTGCTCCAGAAAGTGAAATTTTTTTGACATCGAGTCAGATCCAGCCGATAGTAACCTGTACTATGGCCAAATGGACTCGGATTCGCTTTGTGGAGGATCGACAGTAACTAAAAATGTAAATAAACAAGAATCTAAGCTATATTTAATCAGAAAACTAAACTAGGGAAAAAACTGAACTAAAAATTGAAATTTTGAAAACAGACCCAGGGATCCTGTGGGATCGACTTGGTATGGTCGCGGGTTATGTAGTAGGGATTTCTCCCTTGCTACAGGGCAGGAATAGCTACCTTCCATCTATAGGATGGAAGGATAGGTTCCTAGTGGTGAATGTAAAAAATAAAAGCAGAAATGAAATAGGACAGAAATGAAAAATAGCAAAGAAAGAACCCCTCTACAAACAATGTTAGGGTTCAGCTCCAATACCCTACAAGAACATGTTAGAAATTTGCAAACAAACAATGGATTAGATAAAATCAAATAAACAAAAAAAAACAACAAATTATACCTTCTCTTAATGGAATGGGCCACCATGCCCTAGGTTGGAGAAGCACCTCTCTTGGCAATGGGGGATCTATGGCTCAAGTGGGAGGAAGGATGAGAGGGAGTGTGGGTGGCTTGAGAGACAAAGGGTCTCAATGCATCCACTCAAGAATCATAATAGTATGCAAGGGAGAAATTTTTTGAGAGTGACCCCCACCCCTCTATTTATAGTTTTTTTAGGGTTCTAAGCCCTTGGTCAAGGCTTTAGCCCCTTTTCTAGGATTTTAGCCCCTTTCGCTCAAACTTTAGCTCCTTTTAGGGTTTTAGGCTCCTTTGATCGGTTTTAGCCCCTTTTTGGAGGTTTTAGCCCCTGAGAGAGCTATTAAGGATATTTTTAGGGTTTTTAAAGCCATTTTCATGTTTTTAAGCCTTCTTGAGGGTGTGAGGGTCAAATGGGGTCAAATGAGGGTCATGCATGGGTGTCCTTGGGTGGTGTATGCCATGTAGAGTTGAGTGAGGGATTCTTTGGGTTAACAAACCTAACATTCTGACTAGAAATGAGAAACATATCACAGATTGCAAGAAGAAGCTAGCTGAAGAATTTGAGATGAAAAGATCTTGAATTGATGCATTATTTCCTCAAGCTAGAAGTGTGGAATAGCTCAGAAGGAATATTTCTGAACTAGGGAAAGTATGTTGTGGAAATTTTAAAGAATATTTGATATGTTGGATTATAAATCCACTGCCACACCCATGGATACCAACATGAAGCTATTGTCTGATGAGACATCATAGTTAGTGGATATGACTCAGTACAGACAAATTATTGAGTTGTTGATGTATCTGATGAACACAAGGTCAGATATATGCTTTGCTATGAAACCTTCATTCAATATCTAGGTAACCCTCGATGTGTTCACCTGATAGCTACAAAGAATGATGAGGTATGTTGGAGAAGGGACCCACAGCTACAGGAAAAGATACTATATTGGGACAAGAAAGTCAAAAGAAATAGTACCTGAGCAGCCGATAAGAGAGAGCTCAACCACTGCACTTAAGGCAGCGGCGAAGATAGGAGGGCTCAGCTACCCTCATAAATGAAAAGGAGCAATGGGCTGAGGTATTGAACACAAAGGATAGAAGGGGAGCGACTGAGAAAGTGGCGCCCATACCCACGATCATCGCTAGGAAGCGTGGAAGACTGCAGAGAGCTGCAGTGTGACCAGTAAGCGGCAGCCCACAGTACAGATGCATCGACTGTTGCAGTTAGGGTTTTTGGGTTACTGTTGGGATAGGCCCATAGTGTTGTATTAGGGTGAGACCTTCAGGCCACCTATTTAAGCATGTATTTTGTATTGTAAAAGGTTAGACAGTTAGATAGTAGAGAGAAAGATAGCTAGTTGTTTAGTCATCTGTATTGTAACATATTAAGAAAGGGTCGAGCTCTGGTTATGTTATTGAGTCTGTATTATCTTACTGCAACTAGTATCTAGCTTCTTGAGTATGAATATAACAATCTACAGGGATTGAGAGAGAGAGAGGAAATATTGTAAAGAGAAGGAAATATAGAAAGATAAGAGATCTAAAAGAAGGGCTCCCGGCTGAGTGTGTGGAGTTTTCCAGAAGATCTCGAGCCCCGGCTGAGTGTGTGGAGTTTCCCAGAAGATCTCGAGCTGCATAATAGGTTGCAGTGGAACTGTGTTTATCCTCTCAAGATATAATATAAAAACCAGTTCCTGTGGACATAGCTTCCTCCCCTTGGAAGTGAACCACGTAAAATCCATGTGTTGTGCGACTGTTTCATGTGATTGTGTTTACTTATTTGCTATATGTTACCTGTTACATGAGCTTTGATTAATAGTTAATGAATGTATGTATGCTATCCTTCAGTTTATAGTAACGTAGAAGGTTAAATGTGAGTTGGATGTGTTAAGTATGTTGTTTATGAGTTTATCAGTGCTTGATTCAGACCATACCAGTTACTGTGTTAAGTAATTCCTATATATTTAGTTCAGTAAGTTGAGTGCAATAGATGTCAAGCATAATAGATAGAAGGGAGCATAAGAGGAGTTGATAACTCCCTTGCGAAGGTTAGCTGAGCTATTATAAGAGAAAGAAAGTCGTTGGAACTTGAGAGTTGGAGAGTCCTATTGAGTCTTACTATAGAATCTATCGCAGCACAGAAAGGCGATATCACACTGTCGGAGGAGCCATGGTGTGGGTTATCACAGGTAAAGATTCAAGTAGAAGAGAAGGTTTGCGCATCGTCGGAGAAGCCGCGATGCGATAAGAGTTTGTTTCATAGAAGAGCCAGCTCGAAGAGAGAAACAACACTTATAAAGAGACTCAACTGGTTAAGTAGAGTAACGAGAATGTAGGATACAATAGAACCTAGTTGAGGACACTTGAGTCTTCAGCCAACCCATCCAAGATCACTTCAGGTGAGACTTTAGGCCGTTCTGTGGTCTATCGCCGAAAGGGCTAGTGAGCTAGGGGTTTTGTTGGTACATTATAGTAAACCCAGGTCTTCCCACGGAAGACCAACAAATGGTTCCGTTGTCGGTTTTGAACAAATTGAAGAGCTAATTTTTTGTTGGCATCCTACTAAAAAAGAACTTAACCATTGGGTTGAGTCTAAGGAGAGAGAATTTGCTGAAAAAGAAAACAGGAGTCCTAGACTGAGTACAGAGGACTGGTTACAAAAACATATCTTCACAGACCTGCATGCGATATTTTTTGTGACCTATGCAAATGAGTTGTATGATTGGTTATCAAATTTGACTGATAAGCACATATTCAAAAAGTAAAGGAACATTGTTTGGACACCATAGCTGATTCACACCGTGAAGAGCGTTGATAATCCCATTTCGCGGGTAGTGGAATTATGGCTTGCGAGTTTTCTAGAAGGTTTCATTACAGAGTTTGCAGTTGATCAAAGAAAGAGTTTCAACGAAGTGGAGAGGTACTTCTTCAAAGGATACCGCGGTAAGTACTTGAACTCTTTAAATTTGTTCCTTAAGATTTTATTACATGAAAAAGGAGTATTGGATATATTATCGGATGAATCAATTAATTAAGTGTAATGTCACAAGAGTTTGAGAGTGATTTTGAAGAAATTGGATGTACATGTAGCGGTAAGAAATATAAAGTAGATTTCAGATCTTCCTTCTTTGAAGACAATTCAGACAGTACTAGAGAACAAAGTCAAAATAATAGAGAAACAACAATAGAGGGTATCCCTCACCACCCTTATACCCCACAGAAAGCAACTGGGACTCAGAATAATCATGTAGGAACTCCATATAGTAGTTCACACACAGTACATACTACAATTACACCACCAAGTGGTAGTAACACAACAAATCAGAATCCACCACATAGAAACAGAATGGGGGATGATATGAAATTACCTACCTTTAAGGGTACAGGGGCAGAAGACCCAGAACAACATTGGTTCCTATGTGAAGCTGTATGGACCATTACACCGATCCAAGATGATAATACTAAACTTGTCCAGTTGGCCACTACACTTAGAGAATGAGCTTTAACATGGTATATGAAGTATACATCAACACAGCCCAGAACGCTCATATAGGTCAGCACTGCCATGATTAAGGAATTTAAGAAACCTAAGTCTGAGTCACAATGTATTATAGAACTTAAAGACATGAAACAGTTACCCACAGATTTAGTATGGGACTTTGATCAGAAATGTAAAGCCCTTATAGACCAAGTTAGCTTTGAGTTTGCACCAGAGCAGCATAAAGAATGGTTCATCGCAACACTGCTCCCTCACATTAGACTTCCACTAATGCAACAGAGACTCCATACACAGGATGAAGCATTGGAGATTGCAATGAAACTAGAGGCTTCACCTCTAGCTAAGACTAGTATAGGTATGACAAAATTACAAAATCAGTTAGCCAACCTCACTTTACAGCTACACAAGATTAAGAGAAGAAAAGAGGTTGCACAAGAATTATGGTGTACAAAGTGTAAAGGATAGGGCCATACTAAAGATAACTATCCAGTATTTTTTGAGTATCTAGTAAGTGGGGCTCCTAACCCATTAGTACAGACCCAAGGGCCATGGTGTGAAGTCTGTAGAACAAGAGGACATAGACCACAGGAATTCCCTTTACTTCAGAAGTATGTATAGACTCCTAAGAACTTATACTGTAACTTATGTAAGTTAGTAGGACATGATGAACATAATTGCAGAGCTTATGATCTCATGATAGAGAGAAAACACGACTTCTACAGAGTCCAGTCAGAAACACCAGGTCCAACAGCAGGACTACAACATGAACTGGCTCATGATGGTCGTGGTGGAGGATTCAGAGGACGAGGCCGTGGTGGAGGCTTTGGCCGTGATGGAGGCTTTGGCCGTGGCCGTCGACTAATTTGTTGTTAAAACTATGGAGCCATAGGACATTACGCTAGGGATTGTCAGAACGCTACTATGACATGTAAATATTGCAAGTCCTATGAGCATATTATAGAAGAATGTCCCATCTTGATAGCCAATATTAGGGACCTGAAGCCAGTAGTGAACTAGAATATTCAGCTTATTGCTACTAAGCAGAAAGAACTAGAACCAAGAGTCAATATTGTGACTCGCAGCGGTACTTCTACTAGTAGGACATCACAGGATGCAAAAAAGAATACAGGTTCAGCGTGGGTGCGTAAAACCACTGATAAATCAACACCACTCGACCTGTAGAAGAACAAAGAAACATTTCAGCAATCTAAAACTTTATTTACTGAACCTACACCATCAGGATCACAGGTATTTCCTTGTAGGGGCATACCGCAGCAGCAACATTGTGGTGTTAGTCCTGTGTAGACATCACAGGATACCACATCGGGCAGATGTGAAGAAGATGAGTTGACAGGAAGTGTCCAATCCTTCCTGCGGAGCTGCTTGAAACTTGTACGAAATGAGAAAGCTATCAGAGAGCTTCAGCGCATCATAGACCAGTATCAGTAGCCTTCTTCCATGAACAGTGCGCAGCGTGCTGTTCATAATATTATGAGACATACAAGAACATGAAGAGAAATGAGACTCACAACACAAATTGGAGAATTTGAAATGGATGAGGTAATCCTAGATTTAGGATCAGAGGTAAATGTTCTGACTAAGCATACATGGAATAGATGGGTAGTCCTAAGTTAGCCAGATCACCTATCCATCTACGAATAGCCAATCAACAGAGGGTATCGCCACTGGGTCGATTATAGAAAGTACCAGTTGATATTGATAGAGTTCGCAGCTTTGCAGACTTTGAAGTCATAGAAATCATTGGCGATAGCAGATCGTACCCAGCTTTACTAGGTATTGATTGGGCAATTGATAACATGGATGTTATCAATTTAAAGAAAAGACAAATGACCTTTGAGGATAATCAGATTCGATTCATCGCACCGTTGGATCCTTTCCAGGGTCCTCGTTACATTGAACCTATCAGAGCAGAGGAAGAGGCACGTAATATGGAAAGCCTCTATCAGATGACTGCTAACCAGAGTGATTATATCATCCCCACTGCAGAAGGAAATATTAGTTGGTGATGCGACAGCTCATGCGCATTAGATTCAGATGTTGGCTTAGAAAATTGGCAGAATAGACTTTACGAAGTCTCAGCTCGCAGATGTGCATTTATGACCAAGTCACTGCGATGGATTGGCGCAGAGGTTAAGGATATTCCGTCCTTCCATGGCTTAGCGAATGTTAATGAATTTTTACAACAGTTTGAGCAGGAAATTCCTCATGAGCAGAGGATGATAGCTATTGACCTTGCAGTGAAAGCCACACCTGGAAGATGGTGGCATACACATAAAGAACATATCGCATTATGGGATGATTTTAAGAGATGGATGGTGATCAGATTCTCTAATAACAAGGAGCCCTTACAGTAGAAATATACAGGAGAAAGTGACCCCAGGTCACACATTAATATTTGTGAAGAGAGTTGGTTGGAAATTCCAGAGGATGAATGGGTTCACCTATTCATTCACACTTTAGACACAGTTCCAAGGAACTGGTACACGAAGACAGAGTTGCGCAGAGGGACGATTACATGGCCAGTTATGATAGACAACTTTCTACTCACTTTCACTTTTGAATCTGAGTATCCAAGCATCGATCGGGCTCTAGATGTTATAAAGAATAAGATATTTGATGACTGTACCCTACCAGTGTATACTCAGCCTGATTGGGCCATTCAGTTAGAACACGCGCTAGAGTGTTACAACTTCACAGAAGAGCCAGGTGATGAGGATGAGAATCCTCATAGTATCAACATTCCAGAGTCTCAAGGGACTCATGAAGTTGATGGACCAACGCTAGAGTTTCCAGCCATCACAGAGCCTATCAAGATTAAAAAGATCAATATTGGCACAGAAACAGAACCAAAGTTTGCCTCTATTGGAGACTATTGGGATGATGGAATAGTAAGACACATCGCAGATCTGTTACATGACTATCAGGACCTATTTCCCACTAAGTTCAAAGAGATGAAAGGAATAGTAGGAGATTTGGGATTCATGCGCATACCTTTGAAAGAGGATGCTAGGCCAATTAAGCAGCGTCCATACAAATTGAATCCTCGTTATAAAGAAAAAGTTAAAGATGAGATTGATAAGATACTAACAACATGCATCATCGAACCAATATAAGAGAGTGAATGGGTTAGTCCATGGTTGTGCAGGAAAAGAAAACTAAGGGAGAAATAAGGATTTGTGTCGATTTGCGCAAACTCAACGACACATGACTTCATGACCCATTTCCGACACCTTTCACTGATGAAGTTTTAGACAATGTGGGAGGACAAGAGATCTACTCATTCACTGATGGCTTTTCAAGCTATCACCAGATAAGAATCCATCCAAAGGATCAACATAAGACCACCTTTGCGACAGAATGGGGCTCATTCCAGTATACGGTAATGCCCTTTGGTCTTAAAAATGCACCAACTATCTTTTATAGAGTAGTAGTTGTTGTATTTAAGGAATACATCCATAAATTCTTAGAAGTCTATTTTGATGATTGGACTATATTTGGATTAATCAACAAGCATATAGGAGATTTAAGGCTCAGGTTAGAGAAATGTAGGCAATATTAGATTTCTCTTAACTTGAAGAAATGTATATTCTATGCGCCATTTGGTATTTTGTTGGGTCATATTGTTTGCAGACAAGGCTTGATGGTAGATCCTGCAAAGATTGCCATCATTGTAAATCTTCCAGCACCCAACTCTGTCAAGCAATTGAGAACAGTGCTCGGTCATACCGGGTATTATAGAAAATCCATCAAAGGCTATGCAAAAATCACAACACCTATGGAAAAACTATTAAATAAATAAGTGAAATTCCTATGGAATGAGGAATGCCAGCAAAGTTTAAACACTCTTAAGGAGAAGATGGTCACCGCACCCATCTTAGTATTTCCAGATTGGGACAAGCCATTTCATGTACATGTGGATGCATCTAGCATTGCACTGGGGATTGCCTTAACACAACCAGGAGAAGGGGGTATTGATCACCCTATCGCGTACTCCAGCAGAAAGTTATCTACCACAAAAAAGAACTACACCACTACAGAAAGGGAAGGATTAGCTATGGTGTATGCTCTACAGAAGTTCAGGCACTACCTGTTGGGTGCCCCATTCAAGATGTTCACTGACCATTCCGCTTTAAAGTATTTGGTCAATAAACCAGTATTAGGAGGAAGGATCTGCAGATGGTTACTCTTATTTCAGGAGTATGATTTTGAAATTACTGTAAAACTAGGAAAATTAAATGCCGGACCTGATCATCTATCGTGAATAGACTCAGGAGAAGAACCAAGTAATTTAGAGGATAATTTACCAGATGCGCAATTGTTTTCTATCCAGATCGCAGATGAGTATTATGAAGATATTATCCACTTTCTCACTACAGGGTGGGCACCAGTTGAGTTTACTAAACAGCAGAAGAAGCAGTTAGTTGTGAAAGTAGTAGATTTCACTTTGATCGCAGGAAATTTATATAATCTAGGTCCAGATGAAGTCCTGCGCAGATGCGTGATGCCGCACGAGAAAGAGACCATTATTAGAGAAGCAAATTCAGGTACTGCAGGAGGTCATTTTGCAGGAAAGACGACTGCGCAGAAAATTCTAGATGCAGGATTATGGTGGCCTACTTTGCACAAAGACACTAAGGAGTTTTGCATATGCTGCGATATCTGCCAGAGGGTAGGAAAACCCTCGCAGAGAGATGAAATGTCGCTGCGAGCATTTGACAAATGGGCTATAGATTTTGTGGGTCCTATCAACCCACCAGGAAAATGATTTGGTGCGAGATACATCATCACAGGAATAGAATACCTCACCAGATGGGCAGAGGCCAAATCATTAAGGAATTGTGATGCTACTACAGCTGCATAGTTCATTTTTGAAAACATCATTAGTAGATTTGGATGTCCAACAATTTTGATGAGTGATCAAGGCACACATTTTCTAAATCGCACTATTGAGGCCTTGACAGAGGAATTTCAGATACAACACCATAATAGCACTCCCTACCACCCACAAGCGAATGGTATGGTGGAGCCTTTTAACAAGATTCTAGAAAATGCTCTTACTAAGATCTGTAACATCCAAAGAAATGATTGGGACCTCAGGGTTAATGCTGTATTATGGGATTATAGAACTACATGCAAGAAACTTACAGGACACACACCTTTCAGCTTGGTGTATGGACAAGAGGCTATTATGCCTATGGAATATATTATTCCCAATTTAAGAATTGATCAAATTACCGAGATGGCTGATACAAATACAATGAATGAAAGACTAGCGTAGCTGCTTGCCTTAGAAGAAGACAAATTCATTGCAGGATTTCATCAAAAAGTGTAGAAGGCACGAGAAAAAGCTTGGCATGACAGGCACTTCAAGAACAAGATTTTTCAGACAGGATACCTAGTGCTCCTTTATGACAATAAGTTTGTTAAGTTTCTAGGGAAGCTTAAGACACATTGGTTGGGGCCATATCAGATTCAGCAAGTCACTATGGGAGGTGTCGTTTAGCTTAGAAAATTGAATGGGGAGCTTGTTCCTAATTTGATTAATGGCAGCAGGCTTAAGCTTTATAGTGACAGCCACTCCACCTCCCAATCTTAACACAGGGAACTAGTTGTGCAGATGTCCGATGTAGTTGAAAGGATACATCGCACCTATAACTAGTCTACACTAAAATAAAAAAAAGTGTTTATTTTGCGCAAGTTTTGAACGTTGTGGAGTTTCAACAACTTGGCGTGAAACTTTTTGATTCAGGACGATGCGGTGTGACATCGCAGCGATGCGATGTTCCCCGTGCCACGTAGACGATTTTGAAAAGGGACAGAGGGCCAGTCATGTCTCCTTCTGCCAAGCAGTTAATCCAGATACGATAGCTATCTGTTGCCCTAGATTTGGTAAATCTTGGTCGAGACCGGCACCTGTGCACAATGTTCAAAGGAAATTTGATCAGATTTTCATCAATTAATGAGGATCAGAATGACGGGTGTTGTCTTGTCCATGCAATAAATGCTGCCGACGGGTCCAGCCTAAGTGACCGTTGCTTCAAAGATTATTTCCTTCGTTATAAGTACATAGATCATTCACACAGAAGGGTTACTTTAGCGATTTCTGAGAGTATAGAGAAATTTGTAAGAGTCTTTCCTGAGCAGAGATACTTCAGTTATAGAGTGCTAGTTTCCCCAATTTCACATCCATTTCTAGTCTAGAGTATTGCACCAAGTGGTGTATATCCGAGAAGGAAGTTGTAGAAGATGTTGTGCGATGATTCCAGCGTTGTGGCCTCGAGTCTGTTATGAAAACACCGCCCAGGGTTGTGAAATTAGGTGCACCACAGGTCAGATAGGTGCCAAGGATGAAGAGTCAAGCTCAGATAGTAGAAGATTCTAGCCCAGAGCAGAGAAGAAGAAAGACAAGAATATCACTGAATATAAGAAAACAGAGAAGAAGAAAAGTGAGACTAAGAAAGAGAAGGGCTCCCGGTTGTGTGCGTGGAGTTTCCCAGAAGATCTCATGGAAAGAAAAAAGGACCAAGAAACAGGCATCTGAGACTCAGAAAAACAAAAGGAAATGGGAAAGGAATGAAGCAGAAATGTTGAAAATGAGAGAGATACAGAAAATGTCAAAGAAGGTAGTTACATTAAAGCTGGAAAATGACATGTCTCCTCATGAAATTTTTACCAGGTGCATATATCCAAGAAAGGCAGATTATCAAAATGAAGATAAACTTTGATGTATGCTGAAAGACATCTACTTTCCCTATATTTAGAATGATGATGACTTTGATGAGTCTGTTCGGAAAAGTGCTCCAGTAGAATTTGAGGTGAATGGCACAGACCTGACTGAGGTAGAAGGAGGTGAGATCGTTGCAATAGAATTTTGTAGCCTATAAATGGTCCTCCATTTACTCTTGAGCTCACTTAAGGAAAGTGTTGATACTATTTTAGAGAAAGCGGCACAATACTGTGTCGAAGCTATGGACAAGGAAGTCACAGGACTCCAAGAAAGATTTGCAAGGACTTCGCAGGAAGCCAAGGAGAAGCTACAGCAAGAGAAACCAGCTGTTAGTGGCTTGGGGATGAGCCACAAGTAAGTTTTAGGGGACTGTTGGAGCAGGGCCCCGCAGCTACAGGAAAAGCTGCTATATTGGGACAAGAAAGTCAAAAGAAACAGTACCTGAGCGACCGAGAAGAGAGAGCTCAACCACTGCACTTAAGGCAATGGTGAATATAGGAGGGCTCATCTACCCTCATAAAGGAAAAGTAGCAATAGGACGAGGTATTGAAGACAAAGGACAGAAGGGGAGCGATCGAGGAAGCGGCGTCCATACCCACAATCAGCGCCGGGAAGTGTGGAAGACTGCGGAGAGCTGCAGTGTGACCAGTAAGCGGCAACCCACAGTACAGATGCACTGACTGTCACAGTTAGGGTTTTTGGGTTACTGTTGGGATAGGCCCACAGTGTTGTATCAGGGTGATACCTTTGGGACACCTATTTAATCATGTATCTTGTATTGTAAAAGGTTATATAGTTAGATAATAGAGAGAAATATAGCTAGTTGTTTAGTCATCTGTATTGTAAGATATTAAGAAAGGGTCAAGCTCTGGTTCTATTATTGAGTCTGTATTATCTTACTGCAACCATTAGCTAGATCCTTGAGTATGAATATAACAATCCATAAATATTGAGAGAGAGAGAGAGGAAATGTTGTAAAGAGAAGGAAATATAGAAAGAGAAGAGATCTAAGAGAACAGCTCCCGGCTGAGTGCGTGGAGTTTCCCAGAAGATCTCGAGCTAAATAATAGGTTGCAGTGGAACTGTGTTTATCCTCTCAAGATATAATATAAAAACCAGTTCCTGTGGATGTAGCTTCCTCCCCTTAGAAGTGAACCACGTAAAATCCGTGTGTTGTGTGACTGTTTCATGTGATTGTGTTTACTTATTTTCCATCTGTTACCTGTTACATGAGCTTTGATTAACAATTAATGAATGTATGTATTCTATCCTTCAGTTTACAGTAACGTAGAAGGTTAAATGTGATTTGGATGTGTTAAGTATGTTGTTTATGAGTTTATCAGTGCTTGATTCAGACCATACTAGTTACTGTGTTAAGTAATTCCTGTATATTTAGTTCATCAAGTTGAGCGCAATAGATGTCAAGCATAATAGGCAAAAGGGAGCGTAAGAGGAGTTGCTAACTCCCTTGTGAAGGTTAACTGAGCTATTACAAGAGGAAGAAAGCCGTTGGAACTTTAGAGTTGGAGAGTCCTATTGAGTCTTACTATAGAAGCTATCGCGGTGTAGAAAGGCGATATCATGCTGTCGGAGGAGCCACGGTGTGGGATATCGCAGGTAAAGATTCAAGTAGAAGAGAATTTTTGTGCATCATCGAAGAAGCCGCGATGTGATAAGAGTCTATTTCATAGAAGAGCCAGTTGGGAGAGAGAAACAATGCTTATAAAGAGACTCAACTGGTTAAGTAGAGTAACGAGAACGTAGGATACAATAGAACCTGGTTGAGGACACTTGAGTCGTCAGCCAACCCATCCAATATCACTACGGGTGCGGCTTCAGGATGTTCCACGGTCTGTCGCCAAAAGGGCCAGTGAGCTAGGGGTTTTGTTGGTACATTACAGTAAACCTGGGTCTTCCTGTGGAAGACCAACAAGGTACCTTAAAGGTACAACAGACTTGGGACTTTACTATGGTAGATATCATGACTATAGATTATATGGATATACAGATTCATATTGGGTAGGAAGTGCCACATATAGAAAGAGCACCTCAAAATAATGCTATTGTTTGGGATCCGCCACGATCTCATGGTTTAGTCCAATGTTTCTCTCAGTACAACTGAAGCAGAGTACATGGAAACTTTCTCCGCTATTTGGGAAGCCATATGGCTTCGTAAAGATGATTTCAAGACTATTTGACATGGATTTGGATACCACATTATTTCTTTGTGACAACTATAGTTGCATAAAGATGACAAAGAATCCTATGGAATATGGTACCAAATAAAGACATAAAACTCCTATATGCGAGTACCGATGAGCAAGTTACTAATGTGGTGACCAAGCATCTATGACAAGCTTGGTGTAGTTCATAAAGACTTTTGTCACAAGGAGGAACAATGATGATGATACTACAGAATTTCCTCACAAGGAGGAACACTGGTTATATGGAATTTCTTCAGAAAGGAAGAACAAGTCAAAGATGTGGAATTTCTTCAGAAAGGAGGAACAAGTTAAAGATATGGACTATCCTCAAAAAGGAAGAACATGTTGACACTATGAACCCTCCTCGGAAAAAGGGGTAGCAGGTTTATGATAAGAATCCTCTTCAAAACATGGGGAGTGATGATGAGACTGACATTGATGATGGATGACAGTGATGATGGTCTGACATTTGTTTGTGGATGATAGTATCCACTCTTGAGGATGGCAGGTATAACACTCTGGTCATGAGAGTGGTCCTTACTAGCTAAGGATGGACCTGTAGATGCTACTCTCGCATGGAGAGTACTCACATTCACTTGCATATGATACTCTTATGTGGATAGTATAGCTACATTCATATGTATATTCCATAGAGTTAACACTCACTTGGGAGTGGTCCTAACCTATCTGGTATGGATTCTCTATGATGAGTGCTCATGGATGCTAGGAATAACATTGTGTATGTAGTTGAGATACTCTTATGTGGAGAGTATAGCTACATACATATGTAAATTCCATAGAGTAACACTCACTTGTGAGTGGTCCTAACCTGTGTGGTATGGTTTCTCTATGATGAGTCCTCACGGATGCCAAGAATGAAATTGTATATGCAGTGGAGATACTCTTATGTGAAGTGTATAGCTACATCCATATGTAGATTCTGTAGTATAACACTCACTTGTGAGTGGTCCTAACCTGTGTGGTATGGATGGGCTACGATGAGTCCTCACGTATGATAGGGTCGGAACTAGGTGCAGTCGAGATCTACATTTAGTTGTAGTTGATTCAGCTGATCAATTTCATGGATCATGCTAATTGAATATTGCATTGTCCTTGGACTTATGTACTAAATTGATAGGGATTGATCATATCGCAATTGGATCAGGATTGCATAATCTTTGGACTTATGTCCTAAAGTGAGAGGGATTAATCATCCTACAATTGGATCAGAATTGCATCATCCTTGGTATTATGTCCTAAAATGATAGGAATTGATCATCCAATAATTGGATCATGTGTGGATTCCATCGTCCTTGGAATTATGTCCTAAAGTTATAGCGATTGATCATCCTGCAAATAGATCATGTGTACTGCAGGTAGCATGGTGGCAAAGGATCAAGTAGATCTAAGTATAGACGCAAAGGGTCGACTAGATCGAGGTGATGTTGCAAAAGGATTGAAATGATTGAAGTGTTGCTACAAAGGATCAAGAATATCAAAGTGCCATTGCAAAGGATTGAGAAGATTGAAGTTCCACTGCAAAGGATTGAGAATATTGAAGTGCAAAGGATCTAAAGATCAAAGTGCTGCTGCAAAGGATCAGAATATCAAAGTACTACTGCAAGGGATCAGAATATCAAAGTACTACTACAAAGGATAGAAAGGTCGATGCATTGGTGCAAAGAAAGGATCAAGTAATCATGTGATGCAAAAGATGAAGAGTAATTGTTCTAAGTTACTAATTGTGAAAAACTTCCTCTGACGTATATATGTATCTCCTCAATGTACTATTATAATTGTCTCTCTGGTATCCTATAGTCTATGATGATGTTGTCAGTAGAATAACCTTCTCATTAAGGGGGAGTGTTGAAATATCATAACTTCAAAGGACGTTCTAAAAGTATTTTATTGATGTAACCCAAGGGATATGTTATTATCCTTTGACGAGGTGCTACTATTGTATTTGGTCATCATAGAGTCATGAGGTAAAGAATCCTCTTGTGTCAGGTCCTTAGTACCCCAATTAATAATATAATATACTATTTTGAGTATTCCTAGTTGTAGTCGGCCATGACAGTTTATTTGGGCCGACTTGTCTAGTGCAAAATGTCAATTGACAATTAGTATAAATAGAGGAGTTGCATTTATTATTTGAACACAAAATCACTCACTTGTGTAGCACATAGGAGAGAGAGAGAGAGAGACAGAACATAAGGAGGAGAACAACTAGTTTTGGGTTGTCTTTTATACATCTTATACAGAGGAAGCTTTTGCTGGGTTTTCTTCCCCATGAGGGTTTCCCAGGATAAATCTTTGTGTTCTTTTTTGCGGTTGTGCTTGTCTATCTTTCAATGATCTTTTTTCTTATGGTTATGCTGTTATGATGATAAATGTTATAAGATTTGATATAACCATAAAAACTTAAAGATATAGAACAAATCAGGTACACAATAAAATCTACTTGCCTAGATCAAATAGAAAAGAAAGCTCACAGATAGATCACTTACATGAAGTATGCAAATCATCTTCTCTCTTTGTTGATCCAAGCTCCAGAGCCTTCAGATATTCAGTTGCAAAACTCTATAAATCAAGTGGAAACAAGCAAACACTACATGCATATCCAAACATGAATTTATCTAAGATAACAGTTAAGGAAGAAAGATCTAAACATTATTAACACAACAACATTTATGGAAAGATATTTTCATCGTTGTATTCAAAGAGATGCATAGAATTACATAAAAGAAGGAATGTCACAACCTAGACTTAACGTTGCAATATTCCATCCAACAATCCAATACAAGCCTCCAAAGAAAGATAATAGCTTCCCAAAGGATGATAGGGATCATCTAGAAATTCCATCAGCATAAAAATACCATAGTCCTTCTTCCCTTCACAATGGAGAGAGGGTTTAATATATAAGGCTAAAGGGATAGAGTAGGTTGAGGATTACGAGGAGGGGTCTAAGGGATCTTACCACTAGGTTAGGAAATGAATTCCACCTCATCCACCTTTGAGAAGGGCCTTGAAGCTTCATTTTTTCCCCTCAAAACACCACCTGTGCACTTTCCATAAAGGGAAAGAGCACCGTCGGTGCACCTAGCAGTAGGAGACAGAGCGTCAGCATTGACACACCTAGAATGAAGGGAAAGAGCACCATTGGTGCACCTAGCATGAAGGGAAATAACACTGGCCTATCTAGAGAGGCTAAAAAGGGTAGAAACAATCTCAAATCAACTCAGTTTAGTAGAGAGAACTTTAGGGATTAGGCATAAGGTTAACACATGGATCAAGAGGAAAAGATTTCAGTGTAACACACGTTCCTCTTAACATTGAAGGGTTGTGCACATTTGCAGACTTTGAAGTCATTAACATTGTTGATGACACAAATCCATATCCTGCGTTGCTAAGCATAGATTGGGCCATAGACAATTGGACCATTATAAATTTCAAGAAAGGGATCCTCTCATTCGAGGATAATGAGATGAGGATAGTATCGTCCATTGATCCATTGGAAGGAAACATATATGTTGAGCCTTTCTACAATGAGGGGTAGGTTGACTATCTCAGCCATATCTACAATGTCACTGCTATGCAATAAGACTATATTAATTTGACGGAATATGGAAACCTGAGCTCGAAGAGCGGCTAGTTCCTGCACATCTAACTTAGGGGAGGCATTGGATATCTAGAAAAATAGGCTACATGAGGTTGCTATGAGAAGATGCACCAGAGTTACAAGGTCTGTGGGATGGGTGGAGAATGAGCTATGAGAGATACCCACCTATGAGGGTTTATCTAACCTTGCGACCTTCTTAAGTGAGTTCAAAGGACTTGTAACAGAGTCACAACGCTCATCTCCGTTAGACCATGTGATGAAGGCTACACCCGCTAGATGGTGGGGTACACATAAGCAGTTAATAACAGAATGGCCAAAATGCAGAAGGTTGATGGAATTCAGATTTGATGAATAATTACTCACTATGAGTCACAATTATACAAGATTGTCGATCCCTATACAACACATAAATCAGTGTCGCACCATATTTGCAGAATACCCGCAATAGGAATGGGTCCATCATTTCATTGATACATTGGAAATGACACCTAGAACATGGTATGCATATATGGAGTTGTGACAAGGAACCAAATATTGGGAAGGAATCATTAAGCATTTTAGAAAAACATTTGAATTTGCTAATGAGCAACCTACAGTTGATGTTGCACTTCAAACGATAAAGGAGAAGATATTTGCTGAAATTCCTATCAAAGAGGCCAATGCTCACCAGTGAAGCATGATCATTAAAAAATGTATGGCTTGATACAATCTATCTAGACAGCCAAATGATGATCCAACTAACATAAACATACTAGAATCAGAGGGCACACACGTAGTGGAAGGAAGTGGCATTTCCAGTGACCAGTTCCTATAGCCCCTGAAAATCAAGAAAGTATACATTGGGTCACCAGATGACCCAAAGTTCATTGATATAGGATATTAATGGGATGAAGAGATAGCCACAAATATCACAGACTTACTACATGAATATCGGGATCTATTCCCTACCAATTTCTTTGAGATGAAGGGAATAGTTGATGACCTGGGGGATATGAAAATACCCCTATGACCAGATGATAAACCCAGTAAACAACCCTTGTATAGACTGAATCCAAGATATAAGGGAAAGGTAAAAGAATAATTGGATCACATGCTTGACACAGGAATCATTCAACCTATTTAGGATTCGGAGTGGATCAGCCCTATAGTGATCCAAGATAAGAAAACAATAGGCAAATTTGGATCTGTGTCGGCCTAAGAAAGTTGAATGATGCATGCTTGCATGATCCATTCCCAACACCGTTTACAGATGAAGTACTTGAAAGTGTCAAAGGGCCAGAGATATATTCATTCACCGATGGCTTCTTTTGCTATCATCAAGTCAGAATCGCAAAGAAGGATCACCACAAAATGACCTTCATCACAGAATGGGGATGCTACCAGTATATGGTAATTCCCTTTGGACTCAAGAATGCAACTGCTATTTTTTCTAGAATAGTAGTCTATGATTTTAATTATTTTATACATATGTTTCTTGAAGTCTAATTTGATGATTGGACTGTGTTTGGTCTAGTAGGAGACCATATTGAGAGTCTGCGCATGATGTTGGCCCGGTCTCACCGGTATAAGATCGCGCTTAATTTCAAGAAGTGTATCTTTTGTGCACCATTTGGTGTTGTGTTGGGTCACATCATATGCCACGATGGTATTTTGGTTGACCCACCAAAATTTTCAATTATCCTTGACTTAACACCACCTACATGAAACACGCAACTCATATCAACGCTAGGATACACAAGATACTACAAAAACTTCATTGGAGGGTATGCAAAGATCACTACACCTATGGAGAAATTGTTGAAGAAAGATTCAAAGTTTCAATGGACACCAGTTTTCTAGGAAAGCTTGGACAAATTAAAGAACAAAATGGCCACTATGCCAATACTTTTGTTCCCCGATTAGAAAAAGGAGTTCCATGTTTATGTCGATGCATTGTCTGTCGTGCTCGGCATAGTCTTGAAACAACAAGGAGAGGGTGCGCTTGACCACCCTATTTATTTTTCTAGTAGAAAACTATCAATGGTAGAAAAGAAATACACAATGAAAAAAAGAGAAGGCATTTCTATGGTCTATGTGCTTCAGAAGTTCCAACACTACTTGTTGGGTGGACATTTCCAAATGTACACTGGTCATTCGGTGCTAAAATACCTAGTAAACAAGCCAGTGCTTGGGGGGAGATCTGTAGATGGATTCTCCAGTTTCAACAATTTGATTTTGAGGTCATTGTCAAACCTAGTTGACTGAATGTTGGGCCACACCACCTGTCGAGGATAGAAAGTGGTGAAGAACCAACCATCCTGGTAGATAGTTTTCCTGATGCACAACTATTTGCAGTCACTATGATGGAAGATTAGAATAAGGAATTTAATGCAATCATCCACTTTTTAAGTACAAGCTATGCACCTCTAGGACTATCTACAAATCAGAAGAAACACTTGGTAGTCAGAGATGCAAACTTCACATTGATTTCTAGACACTTGTACAAGTTGGGTACGAATGAAATACTACACCGTTGTGTTTTTTAATATGAGCGACCTTGGGTGATGAGTGAAGCACATGCTGCTGGCGCAGGTGGACACTACATGGGAAAGGAAACTATGTGCGAGATATTATAGGAAGGACTATGGTGGCCAAGGATACACATGGATACTAAAATATTCTGCAGGCACTGTGATATCTTCTAGAGAATAGGGAACCCATCGCACCGTGACGAGATGCCACTTGCACCACATATAACACTACAATCCTTCGACAAATGGGCTGTTGATTTTGTGGATCCGATCAATCCCCCAAGGAAAAAGGATGGAGTGTTCTACATTATCACTACGACATACTATTTAACCTGATAGGCTGAAGCTACGCCTATTAAGTATTGTAATGCTGCGACTGCGACAAAGTTCTTATTTGAAAATGCGGTGATCATATTTGGTTGTCTGAAAATTCTACTCAGCGACCAAGGTACGCATTTTGTTAACAAAATGATTACTAAGCTTACTGCATAATTTCATATCCAGCATAAGAGGATGACTCCCTATTATCCTCAGGAAAATTGAACAGTCAAATATTTTAACAAGATTCTGGAGAATGCATTGACCAAGATATGCAATGTGCGTCGAGATGACTGGGATCAAAAAGTATCAGCTATGCTATGGGAATATCGCACAACTTGTAAACGATTGATAGGGAACACCCCATTCAGACTAGTGTATGGATAGGAAGTTGTTGTGTCAATGGAGTATATCGTGCTGAGTCTACACATTGTTGCAATGATGGACATGAGTGATGGAGATGCTGTCAAACAGAGTTTGTTGTAGCTCGTTCAGATGGAAGAGGAATGCTTTGTCACAAGACTTCACTAGACGATCGAGAAGCAGAGACAGAAGGCATGGCATGGTCGCCATATCCGGGTTAAACCATTCAAAGTCGGAGGACTTGTGTTGTTGTATTATAGCAATTTTTTCAAACACCTAGGAATGCTAAAGACACATTGTCTAGGGCCATGTGTGATCGCGCACATCACTAATGTGGGTGCAGTAAAACTGCATAGACTAGATGGAACTTATGTCCTAGTTATGGTGAATTGTAGTCTCCTAAAACCATATTATGATGGTTATAACATCCCTGGATAAATCGCGCTGCGTGTGAAAAAAAAAGAGAAGCGAAGACATAGAAACTGTTCTATTGCACGCCTACGGTGGACCCAGCTAAAAGCACAGGAAAAAGAGGAAATGATAGGCTAACGGACATTAAAGTGTGAATATCTAGCAAATATTAAGGCAATTGTGACAGCTAAGCAACATTATTTGGATGATATACAAGGAGAATGACGACGCGCTTTTTGGTCCCATAATTGTGATGATAGGTACAACACATCACTTCAGTTGCCAAGTTAATAAAGGAATGCATCATTCAAGAAGCCCATGTGATCAATTATACCTCGAACTCCCATCACATGATGACTGCAGGATGCATAGAAAAGTATAAATACAAGGCTTCACCATCAAACAATATTTTATGCACACACATAGAGCATGAGAAAACCAGAGCCGAGAGTTTACAAAGCTGAAGCCTATCACAGAGTGAGCCGACACCCATGGTAATAGAGATCTCCAGTGCAAGTGAGCTATCTGATGTGATTATCAACTTGGGGTGTCCAATTGAAGAGGATATCGTATCGCTCGAAGTACAACAACCAGAATAAGAACCTAAACTGGACCCCATGGCACGAGCAAGAAAGCAGTTTTCTCTTACGACTGCTTTGGCCCCTGTTCCACCTCCTAGTTTAGGACCTATGCTAAACCCTATTCAAAACCCCCCAACTGCACTTGTACAACCTATAATGGAGGCGAGATAGGATGGGGAGAGAGAATCTGAAGAGTATTCCATGCCAATATTGTCGAGGAAATGGAAGGATAAGATCATCCTGGACAACCCTGGGAAAGAGCCGATGGAGGAGGATGTGTTGGAGGAAGAGCTGATGGAGGAGGAATCCCCACCTTGTAGAGACCAGAAAGTTAAGGAGGAAGAAGAAATATTCCCACACTATGTTCGACCGAGGAGGGCTAAGGTGGATCCAGTGATGCTTTCCACGAAAGAACGCACATTTTTAGTAGCACCCTAAATCCCTGATCGTGTACCCCTGCTAATGGACATAATGACAAAGCTCACCAAATTAGGATTAGAGGATGTTGGCATTTTCCAGTAGCTTGTTTTGGAAAGAAAGAACTACATGGTCATGATTCAAACTGGGTTGAATGGGCCCAAGGTTCTCAAACTAATCAAGTGGGCTGCTAGCACCAACCAAGCAGGATTGACAAACTTGCTATTCATGTTTCATTTTGGCCATAGCCTGCAGGCCAATACATATGTGAAATATCTCATGGTATATTTCCACAAAGGGTGCCTATGGCTCAATTGACCATACCCGATCGACGTCGAGATTATCTCATTGATAACAGGACTTCCGAAGAAAGGACACTACCCCATGCCATATTTGCGCTAGAACATGGATACCACCAAGATGAAACATAATTATAAGCTTCAGCATGTGTGTAGGGGATTCTTGATTCCCCCTATCAAAGACACTAGCATGTGGTTCATTGCAAGGATCCTATCTTGCAAGTTGTTGCACAAGATGAGGCCGAATGAATGCACCACTGGAGCGGTAGAACTTGCTGAGCAATGTGCACAAGGTGTGACTTTAAAATGGTCACATTTCTTATTGAATGAACTGATAGACGATGCATCGTAGGCATAGGAGGATCCTAAATACAAATTTCACTACTCCTAGATGCACATCTTTATCTCATTCACCTTGTGGTCCAACCCACTAGAATACAAACCAATAGATGTCCCACTACCTTTCCTTGGCACAAAGTACCAAAACCTGTGGGAGGATAAGAAAAACAAGATCTACCAAAAGGATAATAACATCGATTTTTTTCTACATGTCGAGGCGCTATGCAATGTTATCATGTGATCCCATCAATTCCATGTTGCGATAGTGCATAGGTACGTGGCCTTCATCAATTTCCAAGTGGGTGCTCATAACATGATTTTGGAGCCAAAGAATGACCTGACCAAGCAATTGCACCATGAAGGGTTCATGATCACTTATGTTGACGTGGATGCAATTTTTAAGGAGTGGCATGAAGAATGGAATGACCCACTGGTAGAGTTGCTTCCTAAATGAGAAAACCAAGAATACCCACCAGATAACCAAGGTGGAAACATTGGCACATGCGGTGATGCTGGAAATGGCCAAGGAAACAATGGAGGCGATGGTCAAGACAATTAGTCGCAAGAAGGAAAGGATGATAACATCAGTGATGGTGGCTCTCATTGAAGTGATGAAGAATAGAAACCTACTGATGAGGACATATGCAACTACTAGAAAGAACAACAACAACATCATGGGCCACTGCACAATAAGAGAAAAGCTAGCAAAATGGTTAACATGGAGACCTTTATAGAGGAAGATATTTGCGCGCTAGCAGACGCCATAGCCAAGGTATCCAAGAAAAGGCTTGTGGTTCTTAATACATAGCAGAAAAATGTCACTGGTCAAGTTGCATAGCACCTCAATAAGCTCATAGAGGCCATTAATGACATCAAAACCATTTTCGAGTTTGAAACATATGGCATGGATCCCAACGTCCCGTTAGTTACTCTAGAGCTAGTGCCGCCAATGAAAGTACAAATCCACGGGTGCAAAATGGAGATAGGGATAGCGAAGGGTGCATTTGATGATGTTGTCAAATAGTTTGACACAATACTGATGAACCTCTCAAATTTCACATTGGTTAAAGTCTATGAGCTACAACAGGCAGCTACAACTGAAATACAACTTCGCAAGAATGTTGTGGCGTATCAGGAAAGGAAACAACAAAGGAATGACAAGCAGCGCAAGGACCTCCTGAAAGAGAAAGAACAAGAAATTGTGGCATGTGAACACAGCTGCATTGCACTAGCTGAAGCTGTTAATGGAGCATTTGCATAGTTCCCACCAGAAGCGGGCCAGGAAGATGAATATTTAGCTGCTAATGTTTCTCGGTTATCGTAGATTGGAGTGGAACTGAAGAAGCAGGTTGAGGATTTGCAAGCAAGGAAGGTACCAAGCACACCTCTTGAGGTGCTCGAAGACAAAAGCAGAGAAACGTCTGAGGCTATTGGGAAGATAAGTGAAGGGGAAAAACTCTTCTCTAAGGAAGTTGAAGTTGTTTCCATGATATGGGAAGTGCTTCTAGATGATGAGACTGGAGAAAAGGTCAGGGAAAACATGCAGCAAGCTGAGGAGAAAATCACCATGAAAAATACTGAGATGAAGAAGCTGTTGTTTCAGGAAAAGGTTACGAATATGGAATAGATCAAGCAGTCGCAGTAGGAAGTCCAAGCTATTCATGACCAAGAGTAGACTAGGGAAGCGTAAGTGGAAACACACCAGTCAGAAGTAGCATGGCTCACAGGCCTTATTCAGCATGTGTAGCAAGAAATTCGTCCTATTATGCAGTCGCTAGAGGCAGGCCCATCAAAACATATCAGTTCCTACCAAGTTGAGAAATTGGCCACACAGGCAGAGGAAGTAACAGTGGAATTTGCTAGAGTGCAACATATGTTGAAGGAATTCCAAGACAAGGTTGGTCCTCTCGCACATCTTGGGTCGGAGCCCGAGCTGGAGGATTAAGTCGTGAGCAGTCACATTTTTGCAGAGATATCCATTTTTTCTTAGTGGCTCAAGATGAGCCACATGTGAGTGTTGGGGGCCTGTTGGACTAGGAAAAGTGCACAAGGAAGAATCTGACGTGCAAACAAAGAAGGAAAAATGCATGTGTGACACGGGAAAATCTAGTCAAGAAGGAAGCAAATGAACAAGCGTAGAAAGATAAAAAATGCACATGGTGGGGAGAGGCACAATAAACATAGAAAGGAAGTGAAGAGAAGAGGAATATGTGACAGGGTTGGTGTGATGGGGAAAAGCACATCCAAAGTCAGTGGAAGAGGCAGGTAGAAGAGTTAATGCTAGAAAGTTGGAAGTCAAGGAAGACTACAGAAGGATGAACCAAGAGAAGATGGAAGGATAGTTTTGCGTCTACTTATGACTAGTATAGACGATCTGAAAGATGTTCCGTGGCCAGTTAAGGCTGTGGTTAATGCATTATAGGACTTTCATGACTAGGTATGGGCCAACATTTAATGCAACAGAGAGATTTTGTAGCTACCTGAGTCTATAATAACTGAGTAGTACTCAGTCGACTCTGTGTGGTTTGTAAATGATATAAATAGAAGGAACCCGCTCTGTATAAGGGTTAGATGAGGTTAGATTAAATTCAATTATATTAAGTAGATTGAACAATCTAGACTGTTAGAGAGTAGAAGTAGTAAGGTTGACTCAGAGGAGATTCTAGTAGAACTAGAAGGATGTTAAGCCACGGATATTGTAGTTATGTGCGTAGACCGCTAGTAAAGTAGAAGAGTCAATCTAGGTTGTGTGCGGGTCAGTAGGAGTAGATAGAAGCAATAAACTAGAGAGAATGACAGAAATAAGATTGATTCAGAAAGACATATCTTAAGAATAGTTTGGAAGTTGCAGGCTGCAAGGTGCTACCTATATTTCTCATGCCAGATGAAGAGCACCTTGGTGGTTTTTCCTAGATGGGTTTCCATGTTATTTCTTGTGTTATATGGATGAATGTTGTTGAATGGTGAATGTTTATGTGAATTTTTGCTTATCTTACATTATTATAGTTACAGTTGTTGTTGAATGTATGTCGCGATATGAATGAATGATTGATTAAAAGTATTGCTGGACTATAGTGTATGAATTCATGGTTAAGCTTCTAAGTTAAAATATAAGTCACACACTGTCAATCAAGTATAAGGAATTAGCTACATTGCATAGTTGTGCCAGTTGTTAAATTTAAGGATAAGGTCGTGTCATGTGGGTGACCTGTGGCACTTGGTTGTGTCATTGTCACAGAGTGAAGGACTCTGTTGCCACCTTTTCACACACCTGGATCATGTGGAAGAAATATTCAATTCAATCGGTGTGTCCTTGGGGGCAAATCTCGAGTCAAGGCTGTCACCTTGTTCTTGACTCCTCCGTTTAGGCTCAACTCCTAACGTAGCCAAGGGGGGTAGACCCTATTAAGTTACTAAGGATGATTACTTAGTGTGGTGATGTTTAACTGAATCAGTTACTTAGGAGTTCGAATATTTTAGCTATAAACAATTGAAGATGACAACGAAAATAACACACGAAAGCACAAAGCTGATAAACAATATATATATGAAGCAAAAATGACCAGTGCCTTAATAATGGAGTCAAATCAAAGAGATCAACGTGCTTGCATGTGTTTGGAGTGAATGTTCTGTGATTGCATCTTGGTATGTTTTAAGTTAAAATTGAAGTATGAATTGATTAAATTAGGCTAAAAGGGGGACTCCAGATATACCCGAGAGTACTTGGAGTATGTAAAAAACAAAACCTATATGGCTACCCGCAAGGAATATGTGGGCTGAAATGGAGTCTATGGGGCTATGTTCGTAACGCACCCGTTAGGGTGTGATAGAGATCGGTGCCCCGAGGTCACTTTTCAGTAGGTTCCCACTTCCTTTGGGTATTTTACCACCGTAAAGGTTTGATCGAGGTGTTGGATTTTCACCTGATGGTTTGTTAATTGGGGAAGGTGAGTCCTAATTATGCTAGTCACCCTAGTGCTTTTGATACAGCTTGACTGATCGGATGAACCACAGCCAAGTGCAGAGCATACACACTGGAGTCTTGTAAATTTTAATAAGTTTTTAAGAGATGTGTTCCTGATTAAAAGAAAAGCCTCCAAGAACCTATTTCGATCCAAGTGGATCTCAATCAAGGAATCAAGGAGGGGTTAATTTTAAAGATGCTGATAAACAAATGATAGAAAAAATAAAACAACTACACAAATCTGGTTTTCTGATTAATCCTACCACGAATCTCTTTCACCTTTCGGGTCACTCGGGAAATCGTGGGGTAAGTATTATGATCACTTTTGAAAGTAAGATATGGAATATGGAATTAACAACAATATCAAATATACTACCTTGCAAATCAGATCAATTCTAGTAAAAAGGAAATAAGCAGAAAAACGACGAAAATGGCACCAACGCGAATCCCCCCAGGGGTGATGAGGAAAGGGCTCGAAAGAGCCTATTCATAGGATGATTTTATTACAGAGGTTAAAATATCAAATCAATAATAAAAAAGAGCTTTATTGTTCCTTATACAGGCTGAAACCAAGATATTACAGTTTATACAAAAAAAATTACAAATTATGTGACAAAAGAGAGACCCCTGGGGGGATTTGAGCGCTCCAAAAGCCACTTTGGACAGAATATTCCTTTATTCTCTGTAATAACTGCTAAATGACAGTGATTTAATTAGAATAACAAATTCCCCAAATCAATTTAAGAGTACCTTTGGGTCAGCCTACTTTATCTCAAAAAATTAATGAAATTAAACTAGCTAAACCGACGAAAAAGGAACCAAGGAAAGCAAGCTTTCCTTGGGATATTGGCTTGCTGTTTGTGCAGCCAATTAAAAGCACTGATATTTCATAATATTGAAATTATTGAACAGAAAGCTATGAATTTTTCAATAAACTACTTGCGAAACTAAGGCAAATTAGCTAGATCTCTTGAATTTGAACTTTACGTGCACAATGAAACTAAGATCTAGAAATTTGAAGGGATATTTATAATTAGATATATGTATTATTTTCTTGATGAGATAGATCATATTTAAAAAGAAACCTTAAAGTTACAGTTTGAGGAAAGTTTAATAATTTTTAAAGGAGGAAGAGAGAGAAAGAGTGTTTGAAGCCTGGGAATGTTGGGCTTTGGATTCTGCTTTGGTGGAACACTGAGGGACTATTTCATTCATTAGATACTGAATATGAGGAATATTCAAACCAGCTCAACCTATTCTACTATAAAGATCACCTGCAACTTGAAAACCCTTGCACAAACAGATGGTTAAAACATAGGTGCTGCCGAAAGAGATGATTGGAAAGCATGCAATTAAACTTAAAATACATACAAATCCAATAGATATGGAACAAGAAGCATTAATAGCATAAATCAAACTAGAATAAACTCTTACCCTAACAGGAGGGAGCTCTCTCCTTCAATGCCAACAATTAACCAGCAAAGCAATGATAAACAAAAGCAGATTATACCTCATAAGAATTTGACAATCAACATCCACACATGAAGAGCATTACACCATAGATATTGCCTCCAAAGCTTCTTTATTCCAGAATGAAAAAACAATACAGTACAAGAGCAACAACACCTCAATCCAGTTCTAACTAGCTTGGAAGAGGAGGCTGTGCCTGGATATATACAATTTCCAGGCCATCTAGCCCAGGGGGGGTGCAATTCCTCATGGAATCAAGTGAAATCATCTGATGGATAGTTCATCAATGCAAAACCAAGGTTGAACTGAGCCTACTTGTCAACCAGGGGCCTGATCTGGCTGACACATCAACCCATACACTGACACATCGGCCCACAGAGCATCCAGGAGAGCCAAAACGTGTTGAGGAGAGAGGGAGGGCACAATTCCCGATGAAGACCACTGTAGATCAGCTCTAGATCTGATTTGATCCCCTCCTTTAGTCAAGGATTTGTCAGATCCAGTCAATCTGCTCCAGATCTAATTGATTTCAGTCAAATCGGTTGAGAATCCATTGAGTTATTGATTTTGGATTTGCTCCATTATTCATCAATTTATTAATTAAAATAATCAATAATTGATTTTTGGGGATTTCTGACCTGAGTGATGGAAGATCACACAAAACTTAGGAAAGAGTGGGTCCATGGGTTTACATAGTTCTCTTAGCTTGAAAATGAGCACCTACATGACTGAAACCGATTATTTGGCCCACTTTTATTACAGACTCAATTTTTCCAATTAAACTATTAAAAAATAGCCTAAGTTTTTGGAAAAATTAAAATTTAATAAAAAACACTGAAAAAACTAAAAAATTGAAAAATTGAAAAACACCTAGGGGGACTTAGACATGTTCATATGACTCAAAAATGATGTCTAGCATGCTTACACATTGACACATAGACTCTAATAACCTCAATAGGCACAAATTCCAAGCCGACCACCCCAACATTGGAGGTATGGAGTGAAAAAGTCAGAAATTATTAGTCGTTTATTCAACAACCAATAATAACCAAGGGAAAAAACACCCTGGGATGATCGGATTGACAAATGAAGTCTAAGAGACCGATTCTTTTATAGACACTATCATGCTAGAACATTTATTACAATTCCCCCATGGGGTATGAACATGTGATATGATACAACTAGAACTTCCCAGAAGTACTTCCAAAGGTATTTTTGAAGTCCGAACAAGTTAACCCTATCCGGTTCGCCAGGCTCACTTGATAAAAACCACTAAGTACAACTTAGGTGGTAACATTCTGGCTTCATCTGGGACACATTCTCTAACTGATCTTTTGTTCAAAGGAGAGGATGTGAGAACTCTAGAATCTCTGGTCCCTGCAAGGCAATTAGAGTTTGTCAGTAACATGTATATATAAGAAAAAATTAGCCATAAACAAACTAATGTACATAATTAATCTATAATGTGAAAAAAGGAATATTTTACAAAAACTAATATACAAAGGAAAATTTTCAACATGGTACAACATAACTATAATACAACAATCAATGATACAACAATATGATATATACAATTTAGAAATACATGCAGGGCAAGGTTTAGAAATTGGCCCTGAAACCACCGATGCCACTAAAGGCATCAAACTGCCTCGGCGGAAAACAGCTTGAGGAGAAAACCATTCACTGGTAAGCTCAATCTTTCTCCTTCCAAGTCATTTAAATAGAAGGAGTTCATTCCTGCTATTTCATCAATGATGTATGGTCCCAACCATAGGCTTTCGAGCTTTCCATGCTTCCCAGGTTTTTCCCGTCGTTTGTCCCAACGTAGAACCGTGTCACCTACTTGGAAGGAACTCGACCAGGTAGATTTATCGAAGGCTCTCTTGACCTTGTCTGAATTCTTGATACTATGGTCAAGAGAGTCTCTTCTGCTCTCATCTAGCTCGATTAATTGGTTTATTCTATTCTGGATGGCCTCCCTATCTGAGCTGAATGTCTGGAGGAGCTAATACACTGGAAGCTTTATATGGATTGGTAAAGTGACATCAAGGCCATAGACTATTTCGAAATGGATCCTCTGTTGAACTTTTCTTAGTGATCCTGTCAGCCCATAATGCCAATTTGATTTTGCTATCCCAAGCCTTCTTATTGTCACCCACAATTTTTTTTATTATGGTCATTAAGTTCTTGTTACTTGATTCTGCTAGACCATTTCCTTGGGGATAGTAATTAGATGAGTGAGATAGGATAATGCCATACTTGAAACAGAAAGACGACATCTCGGAAGAAATAAAGCATGGGCCATTATCCGTGATTATTCTAGCTGGCACCCCAAATCTTGTGAAGATTTTGTCTTCTAGGAAATCCATGACTATGGCATCAGTTGCCTTTTTGGTGGGTATGGCCTCTACCCACTTGGTAAAATAATTTGTGGTGGTAAGAATCCAAGAATAACCATTGCTTGAGTTATCCTTGAACTTACCGATGAAGTCCATCCCCCATTACTGAAAAGGGGCTTGGACTACTATTGGATTTAGAGGCAAGGCTTTCATTTGTTGCTTTCTGGTGAATAACTAACACTGGGGGCAAGCTCTGATAGCCTTGTGCACATTTGAAAATAGGTTTGGCCAATAGTAGCCTGCTCTAAGGATTTTGTGGGCGGTTGTTTTAGCTGCAAAATGTACACCACAAAATCCTGAATGGAACTCAACCATGAGTTTCTTGGACTCAGGTTCATCGACACATCTAAGTATCAAACCATCTGGGTTTCTCCAACCCAAACCATATTTGGTCAAACAATACTTAGTTTCCTTTAATCTTAATTCCCCTCTTTTATGACCCAGTAAGTGATTGGGGCACGTAAGGTTGCAGAGGAAAAATATGATGTCCGTGTACCAGGGATGCTGCTCCAATCTCTGAAACTCATCTGATACATTTTTCTCTGAATTGCTGCTCTGACAGATTATTCCTAAAGCCTCCTCATTTCCTTGGGTCAACATCTTTGCAAGACCCTGTCCCTTGATTAATTTAGTAGGTCTTATCTCCAAATCATATTCCTGAATTTTTGAAACCCACTTACCCCTGACTCCTAGACAGTCTTGCTGAGACATGATATTCTTGACAGCTGCACGGGGTACATATCCAATGATTTTGGAGTAACCTATATAAGTTCTGAAATGTTTAAGGGACTTGACAAGAGCGTAGGCCTGTTTCTCCATCATGGTATACTTTAATTATGAATTTTGTAAGGCTCTACTTATAAAGGCTATGGGTTTCTCTTGTCCCTCCTTATTCTTTTGAAGTAAAACACCAGCAATGGTGTCTTCTGAGGCAAAGGAAAATATTTCGAAATATTTGGAATAATCAGGACTAATCAAGACCGGGGACATGGATATGGCATTTTTTATGGACTTGAATGCATCTTTCCCTTCATCTGTCCACTCAAACTTAGCATCTTTCTTCAATAGCTTTTGTAGAGGTTTCATTAATTCTGCTAAGTTTGGGATGAATCTTCTTATGAAATTGATTTGACCATTAGAGGACTGGAGAGCTTTTAGATTGTGAGGCAAGGGGACTTTCTTAATAGCTTCAACTCTCTCAGGATCAACCTTGACACCATCTTTAGAAATGATGTGCCCCAGCAACTTTCCTTCGTCAACTCCAAAGATTGACTTGGCAGGATTCAAGGAAATCCCATATTTTTGACATCTTATAAAAACCTTCCTAAGATGACTTATGTGGTCAGATCTTTCTTTTGAAAAAACAGTTAAGTCATCCTGATATATCTCAATTATTTTGCCTATCAGTTCTTTGAAGGCAAAATCCATGGATCTTTGGAAGGTGGCACCAGCATTCAATAGGCCAAAAGGCATTCTTAGAAATTTATAAGTACCCCAAGGTGTGGTGAATGTAGTCTTATGTTGATCTTCCTTATTTACCAACATTTGGTTATAACCGGAAAATCCATCCAACATGGACATCATTCCTGATCCTGTTACTCTTTGAAGCAAAGTTTCCATGTTGGGTAATGGGTAATTATCCTTGAGGCATGATGTATTCGGATTTCTAAAATCTATACATATTCTAATTGACCCATTCTTCTTTCTAACAACAACTAAGTTGGAGCACCAAGATCAATGCCTTGTAGGTGCTATGATCCCTGCTGCTAGCATTTTTTGAAGTTCTTTCTACACAATGGGGGCCAACTTAGGATTTATTCGCCTAATTTTTTGTTGGAAAGGTTTGGCTTCCTTGGCCTCTTCTGTCAGGGGAATAGTGTGTTGAAACACATCTTCTCTATATGCTTTAAGCTCATCATAACTAAAGGCCAACACATCTCTATAATCTTTTATTAGGTTGATCAAGTTGTTCCTTTCCTTTTCCGAAGTACCTTTTCCAATTTTTATTAACTTGGGATCCTTGTCAATTCCTATGTTTATTTCCATATAATTCCCAGTTTTTATTTCCTCTTTTTGTTTTTTATGATGATCCTGACGATCGAAAATATTCTCAAAAGATATAAGGCTACTCGGGATGTGATTCCTTTCATTATCCTCGCACTCCTGATACTCTTTACCTTCCTGCTGATAATTGATTTTGCAACCTTCGAACTCTTGTAGATTGTGGATGAATCTCAAGAGTTGCTCATCATCTTTGAACACCTGCCAGTGGTCTATATTATCCGGAATTGAAGGTCTGGAATTTATTTCCATTTTTCCATTCCCATTAATCATTTCATCTGATGGCTGGAGGGTGGAGGCTGCTACCGCCAATCTATCTGCTAACCCATTCATTTCCCTATGGATCTTTTGAATGTTAAGTGCATCAAACCATTCCATAGTGTCCCATGTGGAATTCCTATAATTCCTTAGTCTGTCATTTTTACATTGATACTAATTCTTGATCTGGAGGACAACTAGATCTGAATCACCCTTTATGTTCAACATCTTTATCCCCATCTCTTTAGCAGCTTCTAAACCTAGGATCAATGCCTCATATTCAGCTACATTGTTTGATGCTTCAAACTCTAACCTGAATGCAAAATTGTAGATTTTATCTGAAGGAGAAATGATCGCGATGCCAGCACCATTTCCCGCTTTGGAATAAGCCCCGTCAAAGTAAATTTGCCAAACTTCATCGATCTTTTCATTTTTAATGTTTTCCTTAATGGGGGCCATGAAATTTGACAAAATAGCATAGTTTCCAAAATTATCAGTGAAATGAACAAATTCATTTCCGGGCTTCTTAGGGTTTTCTACATGTCGTTTCCTTAGCTTTTCTCTGTGGAGAATCACCCTAGTGTTCTCTGATGCAGGTATAGTAGCATATGTCCAATCCATTTGGATGTGCCCACGAAGAGTTGCAGCCCATTTTCTGGATAGAAACATACCCCAATTATCTGGGACATCTATTACCACCACATCCATCGTCATGTCGATATATGGGTACTTAGCTAAATTGACCTGTAAATTTAATATTATCCCTACCACTTCAACTTCTCTTGCATCCATGGCACAAACATTGTGGTAGGGTCGGGTGACCCTCAAATTTAGCTTCTCCATTACTTTTCTAGTCATAACATTTGATGAAGCACCCGAATCTAACATACAGTTATGAATGAGAAGTTTATCAACTAAAAGGGAGACATAGAAAGGTGGGTGATCTTCTCTCCTCGGATCAACACTATTGAGGACTATGGGCATATCTATAGGTTCGATAAGTTCAGCTTCAAATATAGCATTATTATTAGGAAGGGGATCCTCCTCGATAATTTTATGAGCTTCACTTTTGCTATCCTCTAAGGCTTTCAATAATTTTTCCTTTTGACCTGGAATATTAAGAACATCAGTTGCAAAAACATGAATTTTAGAATTACTTATCCATTCTCCCATATCAATATTTGACTCAGGGACAATAGGAGGATCTGGGAGGGAAGGAGTGGTTACCTTTTGCTTGTACTGTTTAGACAGTGATTTCTTTTCTCTCCTTTGATGCACAGCTCCCTTGAACCTGGCATCCTTCTTTTCCTTAATTTCCTCGGGAGGAGGCATTGTACCATAAAAGTTAGACAGGAGATCCTTCTCGAAACCATAGTCCGAGGCCTGCTGCCAATGCTGGTTTGATAGAGGGTAGGTTCGGCCTACCATGTACACATGATCAGACTCGCCTGATGTTGTTTCCTGATTACTGACCTCTGCGATCCCATGTTCTATAATCTGGTTTGCTATGTAGCAAGTACTTTCTGCGTGGAATTGCTCACAAGGTCTACACCATGGAATTACTTCTTCTACTAGGTTAGTTGAGTCTAACTGGTTTGGAATCCTAGGCTCTTGCTGAGGAAACTTCCTTTGATATACTTGATTTTGTTTTGGTTGAAAATTCCTAGGTCCATTATTTCTCTCCAATGTAACTATTTTGTTCTGAATTTCATTCAATTGCTCAGATTGGTTTGTCATGAATTTTTCTAACAGGCTAGTTACCTTGTCCATGGGATCTTTAGAGGTTTCCTTTTCCTCTAATTCAATGGCCTTTCCCTTCTCTTTGTTGTACGAAGTGTTTCCCCTAGTGTAACCTGGAATGTTGGATTTTCCCGAAGATTGCATATTCCTTTCTATTTTCTTGGCAAGATCTTGAGCAGTTTTTAGATCGACCAGATCTTTATCCCTTAATTGGTATCTCAAATCACCAGTGAAATCTTCGATGTAGGATATCAAAATGGAGGCATCACTTGGCTTGATGTCTCTAGGGAGGTCTGCAACCACACGCCCGAACTTAGTATTAAATTCATCCATGGTTTCATTCTCCATCTTCTTTATATTATGAAGGGCAGCAAGCAAATGTCTTGGTTCTTTCTTTTCCCCCCATTTCTTCTTAAAACCTGCTAGGAATTCATTAAGGGTTTTATATGAATCATCACCAAGGTTTTCATACCATTCCGCTGCATCATCCTCTAAGGATAAAGAAAAGAGATTCATTTTGATATCTTCATGGTTAGAGGCAACATTATCACAGTAACTGACTAGGTGCCTTTCAAACTTTCGGAGGTGAGTCTTGGCAGTGGTAGCATTATTTCCCTCGAACCTGGGGAGCTTCTTGATAGCATCATTCGGAAGGTTATGAGGAGCACCTGCTATCTGAGAAAAGTCAAGGGGTTTGTAAAAATATGCCATTTCTTGAGATTGGAAAGTATGACTCTCTACAAATATGTGATGGATATCTGAGAGGGATTGGTCTCCTAAATATTCAAGGTTTCTACGAGAAGTATTCCTATTCAATCTTTCCCTAATAAACCTTTTGGGATCAGGGAGAGGATTGAATAATTGTTGGTGGTTTATTTGGGTAGAAATTCTTGAAGGGATGTTAGACAGTGGAGTCGCCAGATGGATCGAGCTTTAATTTTTATGTTTTTTAAAGACTAGATCAATCAATTTTTTTTTTATCTTTTTAGTTGTTTAGAAAAAAGTTAAGCTAAGTCGTACTCAGGAATAAAAATATTTATCCCCGGCAACGGTGCCAAAAAGTGTTTCCGCCTTTTCACACACCTGGATCACGTGGCAGAAATCTTCAAGCCACTCGGTGTGTCCTTGGGGGCAAATCTCGAGTCAAGGCTGTCACCTTGTTCTTGACTCCTCTGTTTAGGCTCAACTCCTAACTGAGCCAAGGGGGGTAGACCCTATTAAGTTGCTAAGGATGATTACTTAGTGTGGTGATGTTTAACTGAATCAGTTACTTAGGAGTTCGAATATTTTAGCTATAAACAATCGAAGATGACAAGATAGGAAAATAACACAAGAAAGCACAAAGCTGATAAACAATATATATATGAAGCAAAAATTACCAGTGCCTTAATAATGGAGTCAAATCAAAGAGATCAATGTGCTTGCATGTATTTGGAGTGAATGTTTTTCGATTGCATCTTGGTATGTTTTAAGTTAAAATTGAAGTATGAATTGATTAAATTAGGCTAAAAGGGGGACTCCAGATATACCCGAGAGTACTTGGAGTATGTCCAAAAAAAAAACTATACGGCTACCCGCAAGGAATATGTGGGCTGAAATGGAGTCTCTGGGGCTATGTTCATAACGCACCCGTTAGGGTGTGACAGAGATCGGTGCCGCGAGGTCACTTTTCAGTATGTTCCCGCTTCCTTTGGGTATTTTACCACCGTAAAGGTTTGATCGAGGTGTTGGATTTTCACCTGATGGTTTGTTAATTGGGTAAGGTGAGTCCTGATTATACTAGTCACCCTAGTGCTTTTGATACAATCTGACTGATCGAATGAACCGCAGCCAAGTGCAGAGCATACACACTGGAGTCTTGTAAATTTTAATAAGTTTTTAAGAGATGTGTTCTTGATTAAAAGAAAAGCCTCCAAGAACCTCTTTCGATCCAAGTGGATCTCAATCAGGGAATCGAGGAGGGGTTAATTTTAAAGCTGCTGATAAACAAATGATAGAAAAAATAAAACAACTACACAAATCTGGTTTTCTGATTAATCCTACCACGAATCTCTTTCCCCTTTCGGGTCACTCAGGAAATCGTGGGGTAAGTATTATGATTACTTTTGAAAGTAAGATATGGAATATGGAATTAACAAAAAGATCAAATATACTACCCTGCAAATTAGATCAATTCTAGTAAAAAGGAAATAAGCAAAAGAACGACGAAAATGGCACCGACGTGAATCCCCCCAGGGGGGATAGGGAAAGGGCTCGAAAGAGCCTATTCAAAGGATGATTTTATTACAGAGGTTACAATATCAAAGAACTGATAAAACAAAGCTTTATTGGTCCTTATACAGGATGAAACCAAGATATTACAGTTTATACAAAAAAAATTACAAATTATGTGACAAAAGAGAGACCCCTGGGGGGATTTGAGCGCTCCAAAAGCCACTTTGGACAGAAGATTCCTTTCTTCTTTGTCAGACCTGCTAAATGACAGAGAGAGAATTATAATAACAAATTCCCCAAATCACTTTAAGAGTACCTTTGGGTCAGCCTACTTTATCTCAAAAAATTAATGAAATTAAACTAGCTAAACCGACGAAAAAGGAACCAAGGAAAGAAAGATTTCCTTGGGATATTGGCTTGCTGTTTGTGCATCCAATTAAAAGCACTGATATTGCAGAATATTGAAATTATTGAACAGCAAATGAAACTACCTTAACAGCAATCTATGAATTTTTCAATAAACTATTTGCGAAACTAAGGCAATTTAGCTAGATCTCTTGAATTTGAAATTTATGTGCACAATGAAACTAAGATCTAGAAATTTGAAGGGATATTGCTAATTAGATCTATGTATGCTTTTCTTGATGAGATATATCATATTTAAAAATAAACCTTAAAGTTACAGTTTGAGGAAAGTTTAATAATTTTTAAAGGAGGAAGAGAGAGAAAGAGTGTTTGAAGCCTGGGAATGTTGGGCTTTGGATTCTGCTTTGGTGGAACATCGAGGGACTATGTCATTCATAAGATACTGAATATGAGGAATATTCAAACCATCTCAACCTCTTCTACCAGTGAGATCACCTGCAACTTGAAAACCCTTGCACAAACAGATGGTTAAAACATAGGTGCTGCCGAAAGAGATGATTGGAAAACATGCAATTAAACTTAAAATACATACAAATCCAATAGATCTGGAACAAGCAGCAGTAAGATCATAAATAAAACTAGAATAAACTCTTACCCTAACAGGAGGGAGCTCTCTCCTTCAAGGCCAACAATTAACCAGCAAAGCAATGATAAACAAAAGCAGATTATACCTCATAACCATTTGACAATCAACATCCACACATGAATAGCATTACACCATAGATCTTGCCTCCAAAGCTTCTTTATTCCAGAATGAAAAAACAATACAGTACAAGAGCAACATCACCTCAATCCAGTTCTAACTAGCTTGGAAGAGGAGGTTGTGCCTGGATATATACAATTTGCAGGCCATCTAGCCCAGGGGGGGCGCAATTCCTCCTGGAATCAAGTGAAATCATCTGATGGATAGTTCATCAATGCAGAACTGAGGCTGAACTGAGCCTACTTGTCAACCGGGGGCCTGATCTGGCTGACACATCAACCCATACACTGACACATCGGCCCACAGAGCATCCAGGAGAGCCAAAACGTGTTGAGGAGAGAGGGAGGGCACAATTCCCCATGAAGACCACTGTAGATCAGCTCTGGATCTGATTTGATCCCCTCCTTTAGTCAAGGATTTGTTAGATCCAGTCAATCTGCTCTAGATCTGATTGATTTCAGTCAAATCGGTTGAGAATCCATTGAGTTATTGATTTTGGATTTGCTCCATTATTCATCAATTTATTAATTAAAATAATCAATAATTGATTTTTGGGGCTTTCTGACCTGAGTGATGGAAGATCACACAAAACTTAGGAAAGAGTGGGTCCATGGGTTTACATGGTGCTCTTAGCTTGAAAATGAGCACCTACGTGACTGAAATCGATTATTTGGCCCACTTTTATTACAGACTCAATTTTTCCAATTAAACTATTAAAAAATAGCCTAAGTTTTTGGAAAAAATAAAATTTAATAAAAAACACTGAAAAAACTAAAAAATTGAAAAATTGAAAAACACCTAGGGGGACTTAGACATGTTCATATGACTCAAAAATGATGTCGAGCATGTTTATATATTGACACATAGACTCTAATAACCTCAATAGGCCTAAATGCCAAGCCGACCATCCCAACTTTGGAGGTATGGAGTGAAAAACTCAAAAATTATCAGTCGTTTGTTCAACAACCAATAATAACCAAGGGAAAAACACCCTGGGCTGATCGGATTGACAAATGAAGTCTAAGAGACTGAGTCTTTTAAAGACACTATCATGCTAGAACATTTATTACAATTCCCCCATGGGGTATGAACATGTGATATAGTACAACAAGCACTTCCCAGAAGTACTTCCAAAGGTCTTTTGCAGTCTAAACAAGTTAACCCTGTCTGGTTCACCAGGCTCACTTGATAAAAACCACTAAGTACAACTTAGGTGGTAACAGACTCCATCCCATCATCTTTGTCGAGTGCCTTGGTTGTGCGCCAAGGGACTATAATCCCTCGCCAACTGCGGAAACATGGTTCTGGAAATTACGTATTAAGATATCTCAAGTGAGACTGCACCTACCTCACAGGTGTTGCCGACTAATATTTCTCTTTCGGGCCAATGTTTTGTGGTGTCTTGTGGTTATTATGTTGTTTTTGAACCGCGGGTCGAGACAAGGAAGAGAAAGAGGCAAACAATGTCCTTATCGATCCACCCATATTTTTAGTTTGGGAACTCATTGGATGCTATAATTCTGCGTACAACTCGTACCCACACTGCATACTTCTAAGGTACCCACGACACCCAAAAATGAAAATTTCAATAAAAACGTATTTTACACCCCAAAATGAAAATTTCAATAAAAAAACGTATTTTAATATTAAAATACGTTTTTTATTGAAATTTTAATTTTTGGGTGCCGTGGGTACCTTAGAAGTATGCAGTGTGAGTATGGGTTGGATGTGGAATTAAATTTCGAATTCAATGAATCCCCAAACTTGAAATTTGGGTGAACCAGTAAGGAGATATTGTAAAAATACAATATGAAAAACTAGTTTTTCATTTTCCCCTTCAAAATTTAGAACTTTTATTTTATTATTATAACTCTTATTTTATTATTTCCATTATGAGGCCCATTTTAGACCTCCAAACTCCCCTAATGGATACTTTCTGAGGAGAACTATTTTCTTCAAGTATTGACATGGTTTTCTTCTTCCATGTCATGTGGTTTGAAGCACCACTATCAATAAGTCATGTATCTTCTCCAAGTGTTACAGACCCAGAGAGTGTAGAGAGTAGTACATATTATTCTACATCTTCTTCTTTTGTCAGTCTCTTTAGAGGTCTTTCTTTGTCATCCTCATCTTCATCTAGATGAGAATGATGTATTTTGTTGTTGTGATTCTTTGATGAGAACTCTTTGCAAAGGTGTCCTATCTTATAATAGTTATAGCATTGATACTTTGAGTAATATTTCTTCTGATTGTTTACTCTTTTCTTTCGAAACTTCTTCTTTGAAGGTTTATGACTACCTTTCTAGAAGTTTGTTTGTTTTCTTCCTTTAGTATGGATGGATAGAGCTTTATAATATTCTCTAAGTAGATCTTCTATGTTAGCTACTCTAGATTCTTCTTGAATGTAATATTCCGATACGATGTCAAACTTCATACTTTATTTTCTAGCACATAGAGTCTATATGAATGAGTCCCAAGGTCTAGTGAGACCATAAAGAGTAGTCATAACTAGTTCATCCTCATCAAGGGTGTCTCCAATATAACTTAGTGGTTTCTTGAACTTGGAGACCCTTGTGAAGAAATCTTGAATTGATTCTCCTTTTCTCATCTTGGTTCCCTTTAGTTGAGATCTCAAATTCATATTTCTATTGATGTTTCTTCCCTCATACATTCTAGAAAGTGCATCATACATTGTATTTGGTGTCTTATTAGATGAAACTTGAGGGATCTAGTGATCTTTGATAAAATCAACAATGATCCTCATTTCCTTGATTAGGTCTTGTTCATGCTTCTCCTTAGCTTCATATTCTTTTGGCTATGCAAATCTATCCTTGATGTACTTCTCAATACCATTCTCTTTAAGAATGAGTCCAATCCTATACTTCCATGCTAGGAAGTTTGCTATGCCTTCCAGTTTGTCCTCAAGCTTAAGGCTTGGGGCCATCCTATGTAGGAGGTCCCTATAAATTGAAAATTATCAAAATGTAAAGCTAAACTTACCAAGTGTGCTTAACTCAGGTGATATGGTTGGTCAACTTGATTTCTGGAGATCCTAAATCTTTACCCTTGAAAAATTGCTTGTGAGGTTCAAATTTTTGTAAAAAATTTGGTTCTGGTTTTCTGCAGTTTTCTTGTTCAAGTCCAAACTAGGGTTTGTATTTCTCAGAGATTAAACCACCCAAAAAATTCAATCATAGGATAAATATATGTGCTCTAGGGAGTCACAAATTTCTATGTAAGAATATATTCCAAATTCCAAACTTTGCAAAAACCCTAATTTCTTTTGGAGGGAGAAGAGAGAGAATTTAACCTTGTGAAAGTTGTTCTATTCAAGCTATCTATGATACCATGCTAATATTTCATATGATAAGATAGCTATCATTAGTGTTTAATCTAAATTCACAACCGTATCATATGAAGAATCACTAAAATAAACACAATCACAAGATAGACACAATATTTATCACAGGAAACCCTCAAGGGGAAGAAAACCCAGCAAAACTTCCTCTATATAACATGTATGAGATAAAACCCAAAAACATGTATTCTCATCCTTGTTGATATGTCAAACACACTAAACTGACTCAGATGACATCACCTAGGAAGACTCAAAACAATATTATATTATATTCATTGGGGTACCATTGACCCAAATTACAATGGAGGATTTACCTCATGAATCTATCATTACCAATTACAATAATAACATCCTTATAGAGGAATAATAACATCTCCATTGGGGTACATTAAAATACATTTAGGATATCCTTTGAAGTTACAATATTTCAATAGTAGTCACCCAAGCATATTAGCACTCTATATAAACATGTACACTATTGTAGTATACATCGATGTACCTTCATGGAAAAGAAGTAGTAATAGAGATTGGTTCGAATTCTTGCATATTGTCTATGTGCATAATTTTAGTCTATATAGTGTATTTATTTATTTATATATTATTTTTATTCTTCTGCCATAATAATGCTTGAATCCTTCAGTCAAACTATTGTCCCCAACGTGTTGTTGCCGGAAATACTCACCTTCTGCAGACAGAAGTTGTTTCCCTAGCTTGAAATCCTTCGCAACTAGAACAAATGAGTTCCAACAATAAAAAATAATTTCCCTAGGATTGATAAATTATTGGAATAAATATTTCACATGTCATACAGTGCAATGTACCATTTCTCTAGAATGGTAGATATCGACAGGTTCACCTGCAATAATCACATCACAAAAGCATAAAATATTAAAAGTACCAAATACAACCTACAATCCTATATTGATGACCAAGGAATTCAATAATGAAATAAGTGATTATTACACAATGTATTTAATGCGAAAGGAACATTCATTGCATTAATAAAATAAGAGAGAGATTACAACCAATAGCCTTGGTGTTGAGAAGTCTCCTCTCAAGCAAGGTCTTTCCTCCAGAGCTTCAACTTGTCTTTCTAATACTCACTCTCCTTGGCTAGATTTGGCCAAAATTTTGGTGATGTAGCATAATATTCCTCCCTTTAACCATGGTGGGTGGCCCATTACTTATAGCCCTGGGAGGATAGGTATGGTTTATATTCTCATGGTTGTGGTGGAAGGGAGATCGTAGAAGGAAGGATCTTGAGCCCAAGTGGTTTAGGAGTGTAGGGATGAAGTTGTCACGAAGCTAATATTCGAGAAGATTTGTGAATATTCTCTTTTCTATTTAAAACTTGAGCACCGCTCTTTTTCTATTGAGACATAGCGTTACCAAATTTGCACTACCTACTGCTCAAAGGGATATGGGGGTGGCACCGCTCTTTGTTAATTGAAAAAGGGAGTTGCTGACAAGGGTAATGCACATTGTCCAATGGGAAAGGGAGGTGGTGGACAAATATGTAAAATCATAAGTCATGTACTATGTCTAACTTCATATCTTGAGGATTTGAGGCAAATTATGATGTTTGGTTCTAATTACATGATGATGACAAGAAATGTGTGTAACAGAATTCCCCCCAAAACATGAGGCTAAAGGGATAGGATAGGTGAAAGTTTTTTAATAAGAATTAATCACTTCGAGGAAATAATTCACCGATCGAAGATATTCATCAACCTAGTTTTTGTACAATACATCAGTACTTTGACTCATATCCAAATGACTCCTCATCATGGCTACTAGAATACAACATAGATCCATACGAAGAATACTCAAACTTGGACATAGCTACCGGAAATACAATGTATATCTATGTCATGCAGACACAATTTTGAGCACAACCACTCCCATAAAAATGTGGATCCATGCTAGGAATCATACAAATACTCCATCGCAACCTGGGGAAAGCAATGAGCACTTAATATATACCAAGGGTATTCATCTTGTCTTCAACAAAGTACGGTTCTATCAATGTCATTACAATGTCTTGATGTCGAACATGGTAGAAACCACTTTATTACCGATCAATGATAATAACCATTAACAAGTGTGAGGGATATCACCATTGAGGTTGATGATTCCCAAGGTACCCTAGTACAATCTCCCAAGTGTGGATAGATTATCTGATGTCGAACACTAAATTGAATCTTTTGATCAAAGTTCAATGATGTAAACCTATGTCGAAAGTGAGAGGGTCTGTCATTAATGCATACAAATCTCAAGGTACTTATTTTTTGTTTCTAAGACCGATTCCTGGATGATGAGCTGAAGTCGACTGGAACAGTCTCGTTGAAGGAGGGCCATGATGAATCCCACATCGATGACATGAAACTCAATTTTTTTTTTTGGAATTTAAGTATGATGTAACCATAGCACTGACTCAAAAGTAACTACCACAATAGTTTTTTTGACTGTAGGTGTAAAATCTCAAGACATATTCCCATTTGAACATAAGGCGACACGACCAAAGACTTGGAAGCATTGAATTGACGAGGCAGACACCAATACACAATGCGATGATGGACGATGCATTCTTTGAAAGACTCAAAGGAGTGTCATGAATCATGAAAGTGGATCGAATCAGAGACAAGATGAATACACAATTGACTGAATGAAATGCAGACAAGTGCCATGTTCAAAAGTGACTAACAACTACCATTATTGCAAATGAAATATAGTTCCCTTCCCTTACTTTCCCCATCATGATTGATGAGTTCTTCTTTTCAATTTTACGAAATATAAATTTGGGGATAGGTATCATAAAAAAACTACTTTTTTTGTTTGTATTTTAGACATATCTCCCCGTGTTTTTACTCAAATTTTGATCGGGAGAGCTCGTTGGATGCGTAATTAAATTCCGCATCCAATGAGTACCCACTTGGCATACTTTTGATGGACCCGCGACCCCAAAAATAAGAAATACCTGAAAAAATGTGATAATGACATCATCATTAAATTAAACACTGAGAGACCCTCTTTTGCGAACGAACCCCTCCTTTTTCTGGTTCATGAAACATATGATATTGGAATTATCTTATGATAAGCTACAATAAGTGTTTGTTACCCTCTTTGAACCAGAAATATAGGTATCATAAAAAAAACTACTTTTTTTGTTTGTATTTTAGATATATCTCCCTGCGTTTTTACTCAAATTTCGATCGGGAGAGCTCGTTGGATGCGTAATTAAATTCCACATCCAATGAGTACCCACTCAGCATGCTTTTGATGGACACATGACCCCAAAAACAAGAAATAACTGAAAAAATGTGATAATGACATCATCATCATGTTTTTTTAGGTATTTCTTGTTTTTGGGGTAGCGGGGTCCGTCAAAAGTATGCCGAGTGGGTACTCGTTGGATGCGAAATTTAATTCTGCATCCAATGAGATCTCTCGATCGAAATTTGAGTAAAAACACAGGGAGATATGTCGAAAATACAAACAAAAAAGTAGTTTTTTTCTATTCTTCCTCCAAAATTAATAAATATTATTTTATTATTTTAACTATTATTTTATTAATTTTTTTAGGAGGCCCATTTTGAGTTGAAATTTTCTCTAATGAACCAACAGAAATCTTCTAGCTGAGATCAACTAGAGTGTTCATTTTTCATAAATAGGTCTAATCGGTCCAAAAAAGAGATAACCTACCACCGACTAGGCGAGCATTCAAATACTTTTACAAGCGTGAACGTATCAAGTTTGCTTGGAAATATTTTAACATTTAAGGAGTCTAAAGAGAGATTAAAGAAGATTCCATTATTGTTTCTTTTCACGATAAAGGAGTTTAACAAGCCTGAATATAAGCGAAATTTGACTCATAAATTTGGTACTAAGTTTAAAGAGCATGACCAAGATTTTGAAACTAGCGATTGAGGAATATTCCTATTTTGTGTAAGTATGAAAAAGTCAAAACAAACTCTTACATAGCCAAAAACTTCCAATTCTTGTCCCTGTAAAACCTTTGAAACAACTATTAGACCTCCAAAATATTCAAAAAGAAGCTTTTAATGACTATTTAAGGGTAATTATTGATAAAATAATTGAAATAATATAATAAAAACCCAAAATATTTTATATAAAAACTACTGAATAGGGAAAAAACTTAACATTTTCACTTTTACCAATTGGAGAGCCATTTTGAGTATTTGTGTGCAATTTTAAAGCGAGGATTTTGGAGTCATCGACCAACCATTTTCAGACCCGTCAGCTCCAAGTAAGAGATAAACTCATTCCTAGTCTTTTTATGGTTTTATTTTTTCATTCCATGCAATATTTTAGGGTTTTGGAATATTTACTCAAAGGTTAAAAATGTTCACGAGGTAATGCACCTTCTCCTTTTGGGAAAGGTGGTGCTTTGGTGACACCACACTTTCTCATGCAGAAATTGGTGGTTCCACCACTCTGTCTTAAACGGACAGAAGGAGGTGCCACGAACTACCCTTAAACATGGTAGAGACAAGCCAAAAGAATGAATTTTGAATATTTTTAATGCTTGGGTTTATGCTCTAATATCTCAATTTGAATTTTTCGCAGGTTAACTTCTGGAATATGGTTGTTTGGAAACAAAGGGAACATGAACTTGATGATGTTATAGATGGGAATTATCCCGACATTGTGGTCACTCTGTGGGGTTGTGGACTCTTAAAATTCTTTAATGTACCTATCATGAGATCGCAGGTGAGATTGATGGAATACATCCTGAGAATGTGGAACCCATAACAACAATATTTTGAGGTGGGGGATCATATTCTCATTGTGGAGGTAAATAATATCTACTTCCTTATGGGGTTGTCCAGGCCTAAGGTGCCCAACTCACTGACAGGTCCTCAACGATGAGATGTTACTACATAGGAGCTCATTGACCGTCACTTCTTTCCAGGTACTAAGATGTCTGGAAAAAAAATTCCCATCAAAGAGGTGATGGATATTCCTCTTCGCACAGTCCTTTTTACTATGCAATGAGTTTCAGGGAGCCAACGGCCTCACCAGGATTCTCAAGCTCATATGCTTTATGCTTTTGAGGCTAGTCTTGAACTGGGTTGAGGCTTTACTGGGCACCTTCAAAGAGTAGTTGACCAAGTGTCGATAGGGAGAGTTGAAGCAATTCGGCTATGGTACTATCCTAGCATCCTTTCTATTTGAGAGACTACCTCATTTGAGGCTGCAGGTATCCTTCATTGAGTTGATGGCATGAGACCTTCACATGCTATGTTGGATAAAATTCATGGCCTGCCATGGTTATGGTGGATCTAAAGTCAAGTATGGGACCACCATTCTTTCATTGGATGGATGATCAATGACTACTCATATGTTGGGACTAAATTCAAGAGAGATCTATACCTATCCCTACTAGCAGGTGCCCAATGGGGTGACATGGGTAAGTGGAATACTAAGATATTGATTATTTTTATATTTTATGTTTTATAATTTTTATGGATGTTAACAAGACCTACTTTTTTCATGAATATGTGGGAGATGCACGACGTGGGGGTTCCTTTCCCATTGACAAGCAAGCAGAGGGATGCTTTGTTCATAGGGGTTATGATGAATTGACTGAGTTAGAGGAGAACCTCAATCAGTTGACTCTAGGTATTCTAGACATTTCTATAGATGAAGTCCCTAGGAGGTACCAAAGACACACTACTGGAGTATCGGGTCGCTTTGGTCGCTTGCTATAGAGAGTGGAAAAATCCATTATGTGTTATCATGAGCACCATTAGCTATACCATATGCTATAGATGCTGAAAGTTATCCATCTTCAATATTTTGTTATTTTGTATATCTAAAATCCAATGTACTTCAGTCAGGGTCTAGAGACCATATTTTTTGTAAAACACTCGTAGATATATATATATATATATATATATATATATATATATACTTATCTATTGGCAGCTTATCTGTATTCAACTATGGAATGATATTTATATGAGTTTTATGTCTTTTCACTGCTTATGTTTATTTACAATGAACCATGTTTTTTTACTTGTCCATTGTTATGTGTGAGAAATATACCAGCCCAATATGTGATTAGCTAATGAATCTGCAAATGTGTTACAAGACCTAGGGATATCTTGATAAGTAATAGTTTCAAATGAAATTTCTAACAAACGCACTCTTTGAAAAAGACAAAGAAGTGTGAGGTTTTAGATGGCATACATGTGATTTAAGTGAAAACCACTAGCTGAGAGTCCTCGAAGACTACCAAATGATCATTGTCCCAAGATGTAGCATCGGTTAACAAAACTATTACCGCATGATACTCAGAGATATTATTGGTGGCAGGACCTATACAAACTGCTCCTAAACTAACTAGGTCATGAGCTAGGCAATATAAAACCTAGGCAGCTGAAGCAAGGTTCAGGGTATGACGACAAACACCATCAACAAAACCATAAAAGTCCATTTTATTTGCATATTCAAAACATGGTATAAACAGTATTGACAAGAACTCAAAACCATATTGAAATAATGAAACCACAGAAAAAATTCCAACATTGTACATATATCAAGGTACTACAACAGAAATATCTTTAAGCATAGTACATTTTCAGGTACAACCCATTGTGAGGTTTCCTGAAAGGTATCCCATCATAATCAACAAGCTCATAGGCCCTGTTTTCTAAGACTTTATTGTGATGTAGGGACCATACCACATGGATTCCATCTTCCTTTTTCCAAGTTTGTCATGTTTTTTATCATAGATCAGTTCCATGTCTCCTTCATTAAATACAAGAGATTGAACAGATTTATCGTATTGATCCTTAGTGCATTTTTTATGCACCTCATTGGCCAAGGAAGCATCTCTTCAATTCTCATCAAGGTTTTTTCAGATACAAAAACGTTCTTCTTTAGTAGAAGTGTTGGGCAGAAGCTCAATAGAAATATTGAGTGATGAAATCTTACACTCAATAGGTAGGATATTTTCCAGTTTGTATACCAATTGAAATGACGTAAAACTAGTTGTTGTTTTAACCGAAGTTCTGTAAGCCCATAGTGCAGAAAAAAGAGTTAAGTTCCAATTGGATTTATGATCTCCAACCATTCTATGCAGCATAATCTTTAAGAATTTGTTAATGGATTCGACTTGGCCATTAGCCTGCAGATAATAAGGAGTTTATTTCTCATGACAAAACCCTAAATTGGTAATCAACTCAACCATCATCTAATTATGAAAATGGGATCCATGATCAATGACTATGTCTTGTGGAACTCCAAACCTAGCTATGACATGATTGAAAAGAAAGAGGGAGATAGTCTTACCATCCTCTGCATATGCAGGAATTTCCTTAGCCAATTTTGTGAAATAATCCATGGCTACAATGATGTAACCATGCCCCCGGCTGAGGTAGGCATATAATGCATAAAATATATCCCCCATTTGGAAAAATGGAAATGACAATGATGGGTTGTAATGGAGTAGGGTGGGTGTGCCTTTTTGGATAGAAAAGCTAACAAGGTGGGAATTTTTTAACCACCTCATGACAATCTTTAAATATTGAGGGCCAAAAATACCCAACGCGTAGGATTTTCTAAGCTATAGCCATCCCAGAATTATGACCGCCACATTCTTGAGTGTGGCAGACATTCATGAATTGTTCAGCCTCGTCATGAGTAAGACATCATCAGAGAATAGAGTCAATACCACGTCGATATAAAGTGTCATTTAGAATTAGGTAATTTTTAGTGTGGTGACAGATGCGTCGGCAATCCTCACAAGATATATTGAGCTGAAATCTTTGGGTCAGGAGATATATGATCAAATATCCATACCACTGGTTGGTTGTGCTAATCAGGAACAAGAATTCATCTGGAAATGAATCATTGGGCTCAGTTTCCATGAGATCACATGAAACGTCACAAATTAACTCCCCAAAGACTAAGGAATTCTTGGAAGTAGCCTTAAAGAAATCGATATCAAATTCTTGTGGGATAACTATCCAATGGGAATATTCCCCCCCAGCACTTGACAAGTCAAAATGTAATACATAGGGTTTTTATCAGTGAGGACAATTGTAGTGCATAGTAAAATGTAATGATGAAAACATTGCACAACGATGACCATAGCCAAAGTTATCTTCTCCACATGTGAGTAATGGGGTTTAGAGTCAAGAATAATCTTACTTAAATAGTAAATCACATGTTCTTAGCCATTCAAATCTTCCTGCACAAGAACCATACCAATGGTAGTAGTGGAGGAAGCAACATAAAGCATAAATTATTTTGAATAATTTGGAGGGTGAAACACTGGTGAGTGTGTCAAAGCATGTATCAAATTATCAAAATCTCTTTGGGCCTAGTCATCCCAAAGAAACTAAGTGTTCTTTTTGAGGAGACGCATATATCGATGCATTTTTTCTGTAAAGTTGTACAAAAAAAGGAAAAGAAAGTTTTCCTTCCCTTGCAAAATTTGGAGTTTAGTAATGTTGGGTGGGATGGGTAAGGCCAATATAGCCTATATTTTCAAAGGATCTATTCGGATACCGTCTTTGGAAACCACAGATCCAAGAATACGTCTAGTCTTAACATGGAAAACACACTTATGTGGATTAAGCCGAATGTGATAATGACGGCATCAAATGAAAATGTCCCAAAGATTTAGTGGATGATCCTCTCTTTGTTGTGAATGAGAAGGGAGGTCATCCAAATACAGTTCCACAATGTGCTTAATATAGTGAAAAATGTAGGACATAACTTGTTGGAATGTACCTCCATTTTTTTTCAAACCAAAGGGTAACTTTTGATAAGCAAAGGTTCCCCATGGACAAATGAATGTCATTTTATGCTGGTCGATGGGTAATATTTCTATCTGATTATAGCCAGAAAAACCATGCATGAATGAGAAGATGACGCTCCTAGCACAGTTATAAATGTTTTTATCTATATGAGGAGTGGGAAAGTTTTCCTTAGGACAAGCCTTATTCAAATCTCAGAAATCGATACAAACCCTAATAGTGCCCTGTTTCTTAGCTACAAGATCAATATTAGATACCCACTTGGTTAGCAGTATGGGATAAATAAAACTAGCTTTTAGAAGTTTTTCAACCTCGAATTTTATTGCCGCAGCTTTCCTTGGATGGAATTGACGAAGGTTTTTCCAAGCAGGTCTCGCCATTGGGTAAGTCTTGATCTCATGTACAGTGATGGAAGGATCAATCCCAGGACTTTCTTCAAACGTCCAAGCAAAATATCTCAAAATTCTTTGAACAAAGCTCTATACTTTTCAATTTATTTTTTTGAACAGTTCTAGCCTATATGGACATGTTCAACTACTCCAGGATTTCTCGATATATCGACGAGAGTCATATGAGTGATATTACACAAATTTCCTTCAAAATCGGTGTCTTGTAACAACACATGCTTTGAGGTTTTTCGACAATATCAAAGCTGATAAGAGAAACAAATTCAGAGTCTACTGAATTGGCATGGGGAAGGAAAGAATATCTATGGTGATGGTCTTCCAATATGGATTAATTCAGACTCAAGGTCTCCATAATAGACTCATCCAATCGAAAAGTATGTAAGAGATAATATGGAGTGGGGAGAGGGGAATCTAGACAATAGGGTAGATGGTAAGGATTTGATGCTACTAGATGATTATCATCATAGTATACATCAGAAAGCGGATTGTTTCGTATCATATATTGCTTCATGAGGACCTAGATAAGGTGTCTCAGCAATTTATTTACCTTTAAAAATTTTCTCGACTGTAGATATCATATTTCCCATTTCTACTTCTGTACTATGAGTAGTCAAGGGAAAAACACCCATAAGAGATGAATCCTTCAACAACCCAACTCAGACCGATTGATAAGGTGGAGGGGAATTCCCTAGCATAGGAATATTGTTCACGATAGAGGTAGTAACATCAGGTGAGAAAAAATCAAGCTGATCCATGGTCACAATATTCCCTAAGTGAGGAAATTAAAGAGTGCAAAAAAATGACAAAGAAACTGTCATCATAGCATAAAAATAGTTTCTCCCAAATAATATATCGTAATCTAACGAGACATCGACCACTTCCACTTGGATAGAAAGAGTCTTTCCCCTTAGCTCAATCGATAGTGTCGGTAACAGATTGTGAGGTTGGAAACCTCGTCCATGGAAAGATTTCAAATTTGTAGGTGACTTAGTAAGTTTGGGAGAACCTATGGCTCTCCAGCAAGACATAGATAAAAATGAAGTGGAAGCTCCTTCGTCCAATAAAGTACAATGGAATTTCCTCCCAACTACCCTGGTTGCGATTTGAAACGTGAGCTAGTGGGATAACCTTGATTTGTAATTATCCACATTAAAATGAATAGTAGTAGTATTGTCTGGATCTAAGGCCCCTAAAAAAATCAACATATTTTTACGCTTCATAGGGAAAACTTTGGAGTACTTCCAGTGTATACATAGCACAAGTTTCTTGAGCCAAATCCTCAACAACATTGTAGAATTGAGCGGCTCGAGCACTTGGATTAAATACATATTTCTGGATGGTAGTATTGGGAGGGTGCAAAATCAGGTTGAGGACCAAGGTTAGGTTTCTCAATTGTAAGAGGGTCATTAGAAGGGGGTAGAGGAGAAGAATTTGTAGAAGGATATTTTTCAGAAGAAGAACATTTGTCCTTCTATGTTGGTTTATCATATGTCTGACTACATGTAGTTAATCCAATAGTTTCAGTGGACATCATTCGAATATCCTTAGTATAGGTAGGGGTTCCTTGTGAATACATGTGGTCAATTAACTAATGTTGGGATGTAAAAGGATTGATAAGTACCGCCAGTGTAGGGTTAATTTTCAAAAAATTATTAATTTCTTCATGATGAGGGCTCTCCTTCATGAAGTGGTCACCTCCAAACATTAGGAAAGGATACATAGCTTTCCTCTTTTCTTTGTTTTCATTCTCTGAGGTCGCGGTCTTGGGGTTCTCCTGTTGGTTTCCTAACTTTTTACCTTTACCTTTTATTTTCTTCTTATTTTCGGGTGTTTTCATATTTGGAATAGCATTTACCTTGGCAGAAACTATAGGAGTAGAAGGAGTAGTGGTGGAATTACTTGGATGCTTAGCATATTTCACTATAGATGGAGGTTGGATTGAACTTACAATTCCATTGACAGGAGTCTTTGCAGGTGGCTTGGTAGTGTCGATGTTGGGATGAGGAGCATGAGGGATTAGATCATATAAAGTTTCGGACTGATAATAAACTAAGTTCAAATATTGAGCCCAACTAATAGCTTTCTATTCAGTGACAACACCAGCCATAGTCACATCACGGGAAATGGAAGGAAACAAGGATTTGGTAAACCAATCATCTAACAATTGGTCTAGGATAGGAGCTTTAATTAGCCTCTGATGTATCCTCCACTCATGAATATTATCTGATATGTGGGTGGAAGTATTTTTTCAAAGGGATGTTAAAAGATCTGTACCAGTTTTGTAATGGATAGGCAGCTGAAAATGTGTAAGGAAAATTATTTTCAATGATTTGAAATCCACAAATGAATATTTTGGAAGCTCAATATACCACTTGGAATCCATGCTAGTCAAATTATGTTGGAAGAGCCTTAAACAGATCAAATCGCCCATCAAGGAGTTGGAAGAAAACCATAAATGGAATGTCATAACATGTTTTTTTAGATATTCTCCTTGATTCCCATCAAACATAGGGATGTTTGATGGAAACTTGTGTGGAAATTGAACCCAAGTGTTAGAACAATTACACTCACAAATTGCCAATTATACATGCAAATTACACACAAAGGAGACTGAATATGGAGCAGAACACTAATATGTATTGAATAAGTGTACAATAGCCAACCCTGTGAAGTCATAGGCTGCCACAATAAATAATTACATGAGAGATTCAAATGCATATGGATTCCATTCGAATTTGGTCAAAATCAGGCTTACTAAATCTAAGCAAATCCCCCATAGGTGCATAAAGCAGTTTCCAAATCTGTCTAGGAGCTCACGAATTGGAAAAATCAATTAGGAAAGCTAATAGATGATGGAAGGACAAATCATACATGCTTTTCTTATGAGAAAAGAGTGGAGGATTATTAGGACAAAAAACAAGTTAACTTCACCTAGTCAAACTTTCCCAATTGCCTTAAAACTCAACAAAAGCAGGCAATAAAGCAGAAAAAGAAGACATGCACTAGGAAGGCCAGGAATAAAGAAGATTTGATTGCAAGTGGTTTCCCAAGTGCTCCATGACTCAATTTTAGCATGTTTGACCACTTTGGATATGTGGAGGACAATTTGCATAAGGTGGAATATGGAAACTAGGCAAACAAGACAAAAATTGGATTAATTAATGTCTAAGGTAGCTAACTATGGGTTAATTATTCTAACAGCCCCCCTTAAGCCTGACTTATGAGTAAAATATCAGAAAATTATAGGGCCTAGAAACAAGGCTTAGTCACCCTTTACATACTGCATGTCCATTTAACCAAGGAAAGAGGAAAAAACCCAGTGGGAAAAATCCTCCCTTAAACATGGACAGTAAAACAAAATTTGAAAATCTTGTCATCACTCATGCTTCTCATTATGATCAGCAATCCTCAGTAGTGATTTGATATTTCTGAATGTCTTCTCACAAAAAACTTTGGTGAAGATATCTGCTACTTGTTCTGAAGATGAACATAAGAGTAGGTGAATGGTGCCATCATGCACAAGCTGCCTAATGTAGTGCATATGGATCTCAATGTGTTTGGTTCTCTATCTCTGAACTGGATCATTGCAGATTTGAATGGTAATCTGATTATAACAATATATAGTAGTTGAGTGTTCTGATTCGAAGCCACACTCACCAAGTAACCCCTGCAACCATAAACATTGAGTTACTACATTTACAACTCCTCTGTACTTTGCTTCTGTAGATGAGAGTGCAATGGCACTCTGTTTCTTACTTGACCAGCTGATTGGTCCTTCAGTAAGCATGAACACATATCCTAATGTTGACTTTTTATCTGTGTTTTCACCTGCCCAATCACTGTCAGTAAATCCAATCAAATCAAGATCAGATTTAGCTTTGTAGAAGATCCCATGAGTCCTTGTTCCCTGAAAAAAGTTAAGGATCCTTTTGGCTGCTCTCCAATGGATCTCATGAGGCTTATCCATGTATAATTAAGCCACACTTACTGCATAAGAAATATCAGGTCGATTATGTGTAAGGTACATCAAACACCCAATCAGTTTCCTATACAGTGTATTGTTTACCATAGGTGAAGAATCAACTTCTTCAAGCTTAACTCCTGAAAGGAAGGGAGTCTTTCTTGGCTTGCAATAATTCATGTTAAATTTGTTCAAAAAATCCAAGGAATACTTGGACTTATTTACTTTTATTCCATTTTTGGTTTGAGCAATCTCAAGACCCAAGAACTGGCTCAATAACCCCAAGTCTGTCATTGAAAATGCATGGTTCATTGCATCCTTCAAAGAGGCAATTTCATCCTTTGAGCTTCTTGTAATGAGAAGGTCATCAACATACAAGAAAATAATCATTAATGAACCATGAATCAGATTCAAATAGACATTAGGATCTGACTTTCATCAAACAAAATTCAATGATAGCAGAAAGCTATCAATCTTGGCATACCAAGCCCTGGGGGCTTGCTTAAGCCCATACAATGATTTCTTTAGCCTGCACACAAGAGATGGATTAGTATAAAATACTTCAGGCTGCTGCATGTAAATATATTTAGTAATATATCCATTCAGGAAAGCACACTTCACATCCATGTGATGTACCTCCCACTGCTTCAAAGCTGCAATCGCTAAGGCTAGCCTGATGGAGTCCATCTTTGCCACTGGTGCAAAGGTATCATTGTAGTATATGCCATGTACCTGTGAGTATCCCTTGGCTACCAATATGGCATTATATTTCAAAGGTGAACCATCAGTAGTAAATTTGGTTTTGTAAACCCACTTACACTGAACTAGCTTCCTCCCTGGGGAAAGATCAACCAACTCCCAAGTGTTGTTCTTCTGGAGTGAGCTGAACTCTTGTTTCATGAATGTTTACCATATTGGATCATGTGCTACATATTAATATGTCTATGGGTCTAATTCAACCATTATATAGCATTTCTCTACAAACATAGGATCTTTCATGCACAGAGCACTCTCAAACTGAGATCTAGTCCTCCTAGGATCATTAGGATTTCCAGCTATTTCTCCAGCTGTATGAATGGTCTTTGCTGCCCATTTTGGTATTGTAGGACTGTTAGGATATGCAATTAAATCATAATTATCATACATATCAGAATCAGCAAGCTCAACTATCTCTTCACTTACATCCAATGGTTCTGGTGGTGAAGAGGATTCTCCAACTTCCACTGCTGCTAAAGGCTCTTCTTGGAACTGAACACTCCTTTCAATGAAGGATTTGTTTGTGCTCAAATTGATCATATTTTACCCTTTTGAATCTTCAGAGTACCCAACAAATAGACACTCTTGGATTTGGGGCTACAAAGCCTTCCTCTTTTCTATTGGAATTCTAGCCCAAGCCCTTGAGCCAAAAATCCTGAAATGGGTCACATCTGGCTTGTTCCCACTCCATGCTTCAAAAGGAGTCATACCATCAAGTTGTTTATGAGGCACCCTATTCTGGATATAGGCTACATATTTTATAACTTCGGCCCAAAACTTTGGTGGCAAAGTCTTAGCCTCCATCATGCAAGTTGCCATCTCTTTCAGTGATCTGTTCTTCCTCTCAGCAACACCATTTTGCTGTGGTGTGTAAGGGATAGAATGCTACATCTGAATACCTACATCTACACAATATTGAATGAACTCAGACTTGACCTACTCACCACCATTGTCAGATATGAGGACCTTGAGTTTCCTCCCATACTGGTTTTCAACCAAAGCCTTAAAGACTTTGAAGAGGCCATAAACTTCAAACTTGTGTTTCAAGAAGTAAACCCAACAATACCTGGAAAAGTCATCTATGAATGTCAACGCATATTTGTCCTGACTCATTGAAATATGAGGAAATGGGCCAGAAACATCATTGTGGATCAACTCAAGAGGTGCAGAGGTTCTTTCATGACTAGCTTTCTCAAATTTATGCTCTGGGTGTTTCCCTAAGATGAAACCTTGACAGACTCCTTTGGAAAACTTAATCTTTGGTAACCCTATGACCATTTCTTTTTCACTAATATCAGAAAGATACTTGTAATTAAGGTGGCCAAATATTTCATGCCAAATATTTCTTGCCTCATTAGCATGAATCAGAAGAGCAGAGGGGTTTGAGTAGGGTAGGAAGTGTGAGAACATGTATACCTTCAAAGTGTGATTTGCAATTCCTTTTGCAATGAATTTACCACTTGAGATCTCTGTGATCTCAACTTCATCAGGGGAGAATATGACCTTCTTTGGAGACCCTGTGTGGGTCATCTGATACACTAATAAGAGGTTAGAGGCAATACCTGGAACATACAATACATTGCTAAACTTACCATGGTCAAGATCAATCCTCCCTTTGCCCAAAATTTTAGTGAGAGAGTCATCTCCCAGTACTATTGGTGGACCTTTCAACATGTCAAGTGAGGTGAATTCCTCCTTGGTCGAAACCATATGTCTTGAAGCTCCAGAATCAATGATGAAACTAGGTGAGTTTGTTGTGCCAGCAACTAATGCATGAACTCTCTCTCTGTCTTCTGAATTTGATCCTCTTTCCCTCTTCTTTGAGCTATCAGGAAGGGAGATGCCATTCTTCTATAGGATTTGGGTCATCATGTCTATTTGCTTCTTCATGTAGGAGCTTTCAGGATGATTGCTCTTACTGCAGTATGCGTACTTGCTCATTTCTCCTTTGTTCTTCTTATTCTAGAAGTTCTTCTTGGAGCTTTGGGGCTCCTCTAGAGACTTTTTCTTGTCTTTATTTTGCTCAGGTGGCTTCTTAGTTTTATTCTTGCCTTTTGAATCCACCCTTGAATCTCCAGCAACCAGAGCTTGGTCTTTGGAAGGTTTGATGGTGCCCATCATCACCAATTAATCTTGTTCTTGTGTGAGAGATTCCATGAAATATGCAAGGCTAGGCATTTTCTAGGCTTGAACTATCAACTTTTTGGCATGGAAGGTCAAGACAAACACTGAATAGTTAGGGCCAAGATTCGAGAGTATGGCCAAAACCAGTTTCTCATCCTTCTTTTCGATCCCACACTGTTTTAGCTGCAAAACAAGGGCTTTGAACTTGGAAAAATAGAGTTGCAGGGATTCAAAGCTATTGGGACTTAGGGAGATCAATTCATTTTCAATTTGATGTCCCCTCATCTCATCTATCTTACCAAAAATATCAACAATATTCTCCCATACTTCATTTGGTGATGTTAATCCATCAAGATGGCAAAGGAGGTCTCTGGATATGCTCAGACACAGGAGACCATAGGCCTCATCCCTCCTATTGTGCCATTTAATTTTCTCTACAGCTGCATTGGGCTCTGCTTCTATTGCCATAGGCACTCTGCAGAGACCTTTCTCTCTCAACAGTATCTCCATCTCTGCTTTCCATTCAAAGAAGTTAAATGGAGTCAAGATGATCTTCTGAGACTGATCCATAGCTCAGAAATTGTCCCTTCAGTCAGTAGAATGCTCCCAGTCAATGATGTAAAACCTGCAACAACAAATTGGAAGGATAGAAATCAATCTATAAAGGCTTTGATACCATGTGGAAATTGAACCCAGGTGTTAGAACAATTACACACAAAAATTTCCAACTACACACAAAGGAGACTGAATATGGAGCAGAACACTAATATGTATTGAATAAGTGTACAATAGCCAACCCTGTGAATTCATAGGCTGCCACAATAAATAATTACATGAGAGATTTGAATGCATAAGGATGCCATTTTAATTTGGTCAAAAGCAGGCTTACTAAATCTAAGCAAATCCCCCATAGGTGCATAAAGCGGTTTCCAAATCTGTCTAGGAGCTCATGAATTGGAAAAATAAATTAGGAAAGCTAATAGATGATGGAAGGAAAACTCATACATGCTTTTCTTAGGAAAAAAGAGTGGAGGATGATGAGGACAAAAAACAAGTTAACTTCACCTAGTCAAACTTTCCCAATTGCCTTAAAACTCAGCAAAGGCAGGAAATAAAGCAGAAAAAGAAGACATGCACTAGGAAGGCCAGGAATAAAGTAGATTTGATTCCAAGTGGTTTCCCAAGTGCTCCATGACTCAATTTTAGCAAGTTTTACCACTTTGGATATGTGGAGGACAACTTGCATAAGGTGGAATATGGAAACTAGGAAAATAAGACAAAAATTGGATTAATTAATGTCTAAGGTAGCTAACTATGGGTTGATTATTCTAAAAACTTGTCTAATATTGTAGGTCCCAAAGGGTTATGTTGGATAGGATTTTTGATTAATTTGGACAAGTCAGGAAAGTCCAAAGTTTCCAAAAATGGGAGTTGTCGATTAGGTTGTACATACTGGTAATATTGATATGGAATATGTGTACCAATAGGACCATAAGTTGATTGATATACCAGTTGATGGGGAATTGGATTTTTGTTAGGATTATAATCCTCCATGTTCCAATTTGGCCAATTATGTCTAAATCAAGAGTCCTATCAGTCTATTTTTAGTCACTAACACCATTAGGTCCACTTAGCCTAATTCGGGCACATGTACCAATTACTAAAGTGTGGGGAATAGTAATTGAGGCAAAATTCCACTGATTTCACTTGCATGCATCAGCTTAGGATCCTCCTAGATCAATTCCTACAATTTAGGATCCACTGGGAGTGTCATAACCAACCTAATTTGGTTGAGTTCAGTTAGTGACTAGTTAATCCTAGTTAGGATTTAGTTGCATTCAGTTAGTGCCAGTCATTGATTGATTGCATGTGGGAAGGCACAATTCCTCACCTACCACACTCAGTTAGGATAGTTAACTGATTCTAACTGACTGGTGCACTGATTGAGGGAAATAGGGCTAACTAGTTGAGCTTCGATGATGATTTAGGCATGTCCAATTATCCATGCAGTAAGGTAGAGTCATTCAATTCGAAGTACTCTATCATGGATTCGAATTGACTGGTTATTAATACCAGTGTATTACATTGTAAATTATTATCCAATTAATTTTTTATTAATGAAAACATTCACAACTGCAAGCCATTTTTTGTAATGTTTGATTCTTCAATTCCTGAGTAAAATTGTGTGATCTATTATGTGAGTTGTATGTTGATCCATAGATCTATGTGCTCAATTTAATATGGTATCAGAGCCTTGGTAGGACAAGGAACTTCTCCTCCTCATATCTCTTTACATTGTTCTTTACATCAATTTTTTGAGCGAAATTTCTCTTTACATCACTGCACTAGAAGCTGAAGGTTTACCACTTAATACCCCAAGTAAAGGAATTGTTGATCAAGATTGCTTAATCAACTATGTTGGGTGTGACAAAAACCTAAAAGGTGTAGGCTGTCTGACCTTACTTTGTATTTTTGTGTAATTTTAGGTATAACTTTGAATGGATTCATCAGTTCCTCTTCTCACCCCATTCACAAGCTATCCAGAATGGAAGATGAAGATGCTTGCATCTCTAAAGAGACAAGGTCTCTAAGGGGTGTCTATTGGAATCAGTGAAGAGTATTTTGAGAGTGAAAATTATTGGCTGAATGAATGTGATGTAGATTTTGGAACAATAGCTCTGGCCCTTTCTCCTAGATTGCGCTACCTCAGTAGATCTATCAAATACCCAAAGGAACTCTCGACAAGATTGGACATAACCTTTGGAAAGATTGATGAGGATCATAATAGAAATTTGGAGAGCACATAAAACACCATAAAAGTTCCTAATCCAAAATACTAGGCCTCTATTCTCTCTGATGAAGTTGTTCAAGATGAAGAAGAAGCAAAGTCCTTCTCTAGTTATTTTCCTTTGAATTCTGTGCAAAATTTGCCAGTAATTGATTCCGAAAGTGAAGAGAAATTTGATTTATCTCCCTATAATGTTGCTGCTGGTGTGAAAATATGTAATACCTTGGATATTTTTGAAAAAATATCAGATTAACAGAGTGATCCATTCACTTCCATTGATCTAGATCTTCCAACAAATTCCTGCAAGACTGCATGCAAAAATATTCAGAATTCTGAAGAAGAAAAAAAATTGCGCATCTACCGTCTTGGTGGACCATACTCTTGGATATGATATGAAACTTATTGTATCTGATATGATATTATTTGTATATAATATGATATTTATTTATTCAACATTTTAGGTTCATGATCTTTCAGTACTACTTGTAGATGTTCTCATCAATTTTGTGAAGAAACAAGTACCGCGAGTCTCCTTCAAAACTGCTGCTGGGGATTTGATTTCATTTAAAAGTTTTGGAATATGAAAATATTTAGATATGATTTAATTTAATTTATGATATGATATTATTTGGTTCAAATTTTAAAATCCAAGAGCTTTCAGTCATGCTTGTACCTTCTCTCACCAATTTTGGTGTTAAAAATCAAGTACCGCAATTCTTCTTCAAATTTTATGTTCGGGATTTGGTGTTAGTTTCCTCTGATGAGGTTGATGATATTTTATTTTGTGATTAAATAGATATTTATGAAGCTATATCATATTATGTATCTCAATCATTTAGTCTCCACAGTCCCAGGGCTTCTCTACCTTTGGTCAGATGATCATCTCCTCACAGAACTAGTAAAGAGGAAGACATTCTGCATCTGCTTGGACACTTGCTCCTAACACTTAGGGAATTTTTTACCACTCATGGTTTTCTGTTCATGGCTGAAACATATAATTTTATTTAGTGTTCCTCACATGTTTTGAATCCTCAAGAACCTTTTCTCACTTATTAGTTGATTTCAGTTGCTCTACATGGGTCCAGTTTTCATCCTGCAGCTGTCTATATTTCTGATTTACTTCAGCATATTATTATTCTTCCAAAGAGGAAGATTCATATAGAAATAATGATGGAGAGGTTCACCTGCCATTCCCTAGGATACCTGTGCACATAAGAACCACATTGATCCTGATTCTACCTGCTTAATTAGAGGGGGGGATTTTTTACCATGTGGTTTTTTTCCCCAGCTCCTTGTATTGAGTAGTTACTTTACTTCGCTATAATGGGTGATGTATGGTCTTAGTTACCAGGGCCCAAAATTGTCCAATTTATCATTCAAGGGGGGGGTTTAGGATTATAATCCACCCTTTTCCAATTTGGTCGATTATGTCTAAATAAGGAGTCCTTTCAGTCTATTTTTAGTCATTAACACCATTGGATCCACTTGTCCTAATTGTGGAACATGTACCAGCTACTAAAGTGTGGGGAACACTAATTGAGGCTAGATTCCATTGATTTCACTTGCATGCATCAGTTTAGGATCCTCTTAGATCAATTCCTACAATTTAGGATCCACTGGGAGTGTCAAAACCAACCTCCTTTAGTTGAGTTCAGTTAGTGACTATTTAAACCTAATTAGGAGTCAATTACATTCAGTTAGCACTAATCATTGATTGCATGTGGGAAGGTGTAATTACTCACCTTCCACACTCAGTTAGTCTAGTTAATTGATTCTAACTGACTAGTGCACTGATTGAGGCAACTAGGGTTAACTAGTTGAGCTTCGATGATGATTTAGACATGTCTAGTTATCCATGCAGTAAGGTAGAGTCATTCCATTCAAATTCCTCTCTCATGCATTTTAATTGATTGGTTATTAATACTAGTGTATTACATTGTAAATTATTATCCAATTACTTTTTTATTAATGAAAGCATTCACAACTGCAAGCCATTTTTTGCACTGTTTCATTCTTTAATTCCTGAGTAAAATTGTGTGATCTATTATGTGAGTTGTGTGTTGATCCACATATCTATGTGCTCAATTTAATAATTTGTGTATTATTCTCATGAGAATCCCCTTGGTGGAGGGACTCCAAAATAGGGCCTCCAAAAGGTGGTCCTCCAGGTGGTGGGTATGCAGGTGGTGGCCCTCCAGATGGTGGTCCTCTAGAAGGGGATCCTCTAGGTGGTGGTCCTCCAGAATTTGGACCTCCATATGGTGGTCCTCCAGAAGGGGATCCTCTAGGTGGTGTTCCTCCAAAAGGTGGACCTCGAGAAGGTGGTCCTCTAAAATCTAGACCTCCAAAATGTGGGCCACCAAAAGGTGCTCCCCCATAACCTCCAACAATATTTATTGGTGTTCCTCCAGGCATAGGCATATACGACCAATTAGGTTTTCCCCGTGGCATAAACATATTTTAGGGGTAAGGTATTCTGGGATCAATAATCCCTGAAGATGTAGGTTGATAATTCAAATTGCTTACAGGTGGTTTGTTTCTCGGGTAAGTATAATCCCAAGAAGGTTGATTAACTGTAGGTTGTATCCCTGAGGGTTGTCTTGTACTTGAAGGAGAAATAACCACATTGTTGTTTGTGTATGGAACAATGACTGATGATTGTCCTACAGTAGGGTTTTTCCTTGTACTGGAAGTACCTTTGCTAATTAATGAAACAACTTGGGCTAGGGGTCGCCCCCCAATAGTAGAATATATGGGAGAACCAAAGGTAGAAACAAGGTTTGGAACTAAAAGAGTAGAAATGGAGGGTTGAACTAGGTCATAAGCTACTGTACCACAAGCCAGTGATCCTAAATTAGGAGCTACTTGAGACAATTAAAGTACACAGTGTCCTTGGGGGGTCATTTCTGAATGACGGGGAAGAGGATAAGAACTCATCTTATTAAGTCTTTCTTCAAAGTTACACAAACGATCAATAGATGGTTGGAGTCCTTTAAATAATTTTTCATTCGTCAGAGCTTCTTGAATGGGAGTAACATAGGAGGGTCTAGTGGTCCCATATTCATAAATGGATTTCCCTAGGGATGTTCTTCAGAAAGGAGCTTTTGGGACAAACTCTTCTCCTATGGTATCATCCGATGGGTGATTGAATACCTAATCTGCTGAACCAAATTGACCTTCCATTGGAAAATGAAAGGTAGTACCAACCGTAGGAGGTTGTTGGAATGCCAAGGGATTATCATAAGAATTAAAATACTCCAAAACTTTCGTGACTATATCCCCTTCCATGTGGCAATTAGTCATGATGGGTTGGTCCATGGATTCCCTTATGCTCTCTTCCATGATAGGGGGAAATTCAGGTGCCAAGCCTTGTACTCTATGAGATCGTCTCAAAGGTAACTCAGCCAGAATGTTGTTTACAAAATCCTAACCTATGGTTTGAAATAGAATCACACAGAATCACTCCTATGCAAATGTCACAAGAAAACTTAAGTGATATGAGAGGCTAATTAAAATTCGGTTCCTTACTAGGATTGTGAAGTCTTTACATCTCATGATATATCGCAGGGTCCAACAGTAAAATGTGACAAGGAGGATTGGGACCATACTCTTTCATGAATACCCGACTACCTGGACGACACGTGTGTAGTAGCTCCTTGAGTGTTGTTCTTGGTGTATTTCTCTAAGAAGACAACCGAAAATATTTTCTCAGTTGGTTTGGGGTGTCCTAGAAGAGCCTCTCGATACACTCAAGGTACATGGGAACTCAAATCCATGTTAGTGTTTTCTAATGCACAATCGCTCGACAAGATCCTTCCAATATACTACCGAGTACATGAATTACCTTTCGATATACCTCAGGGGTACGTGAAAGGTCATTCAATATACCGGTTGGTACGTGGAATAACTACAAGCCCTCGGGATGCAGTGCAGGAAATAAAATGATAACTCCTATCCCTATATACATTGAAACACGTCTTCTAACTTATCACTCAAGTTACTAAATATTTTAACCTAGAACTAGCATTAATTTTATCTTATACGATTAAGTGAATGCATGTGGTGAGTACAAAAAAAGTAAAACCATGCAACATGTTCATGCAAATTTTCATTTTATCTTTCAAGGTATTCCCTGCTTACATGAGGGATAGTGATTCAATTTTCATTTCCAAACAGTAAATCCCAAACAACACACTGAACTATTTTTTAATTTACAAGAAAGAAAAGACTTTAAATAACCAATCTTGAAAGTAAATTAAATTAGATCTCTTTTCAAAAATAAAGATGGTGTAACTATTTGGCACACCAAACTGTTTTAATTCTTCAAATGCAAAAAGATCTAACTCAAACTATGGTACTTTTGTTGAGAAAAGAGCATGTAAAGAGGGAAAAAACATGAATTCCTGAAATTCTATGCAACTAATCAAGTACTCATTGGTTCATCCTTAATCACAAATATATGATCAATCTCAAAAAAAAAGTTTAATCAAGAGTGTAAAAGCAATCTTCTATTAACCTATGAAGAACAAAACAAAGAAACCAAATGAAAAATACTTTCTTTTCAATTGAACAAACAGCACTCTGAGATCTAACTATATGGCTACTTTTCAAAGAATATTTTAGAACAAAAACGCAAGAATAGAAAGCAACTGAACAAGCCAAAAAAAAACTATCTCTTGAAATAAATGGAACAAGTCCTTAACACTTTCCAGATTTTGAATAATCAGTACAATTATCAATGATACAGCCAAAAATAGATTCAGAAAAAGAAAACACACATGATAAGTTTTGAAATTACACTGGTATTGAAACCTTACCTGACACCACTTTTTGAAGGTCTTGAATAGAGCATTACTGCTCGAACACCACTTCTTGCCAACATGAACAAAGCGGTGGCATCGCCTGCTATCCACTGGATTTGTGTGGTGGAATCGCTTATTACCCTCAATGAAAGTGTGGTGGCGCCTGTAAGTTCCAAAAACAAAGCACAAAGTGAAAAAGAGAATGCTAACTTTAAATTTACTGGAATCAAATCACAACAAAAAATAGGGAAATGAAGCATATGAAGTAGATTTGTTTAGATCTAAGCAAATCTAGTCAAATTGTAACCAAATCTCACTAAAAAACCAGTAGATCTAATCAATGAAAATTTGAAGTTTGAAACAAAGGAAAGAACAAAGAACCAAGAAATATCAGATGTTCTGAACACTCTCCCTAGTATGGTCTCCAAATTTGTTGTTGGAAATACTCACCTTCTATGGACATAAGTTGTTTCCCTAGATTGAAATCCTTCACAACTAGAACAAATGAGTTACAACAATAAACAATACTTTCCCTATGATTGATAAATTCTTGGAATAGATCTTTCACCTATCATACAGTGCAATGTACTAGTTCTCTACAATGCTAGATCTCCACGAGTTTACCTGCAAGAAGCACATCACAAAATCATACAAGATTAAAGTACCAAATACAACCTACAATCCTATATAGATGACTAACATATTCAATAATTAAACAAGTAATCAATACACAATGTATTTCATGGGAAAGGAAATTTCATTGCATTAATAAAATAAGAGAGAGATTACAACCGATAGCCTTAGTGTTGAGAAGTCTCCTCTCAAGCAAGGGCTTTCCTCCAAAGCTTCAACTTGTCTTTTTAATGCTCACTCTCCTTGGCTAGATTTGGCCAGAATTTTGGTGTTGTAGCATAATCTTCCTCTATTCACCTATGGGGGGTGAGCCACTACTTATAGCCCTAGGAGGATAGGGATGGTTGATATTCTCATGGGTGAGGTGGAAGGGAGATCCTAGAATGAAGGATCTCAATCCCAGGTGTTCCAGGAGTGTAGGGATGAGGTTTCCACAAAGATTATCTTCGAGAAGCTTTATGAATCTTCTCTTTTTCCATTTAAAACTTGAGCACCACTCTTTTTCTATTAAGATAGAGTGTTACTAAGGCTGCATGACCTACTACTAAAAGGGATATGGAGGTGGAACCTCTCTTTGTTAACTAAAAAATGTCGTTGTTGACAAAGGTAACGCACATTGTCCAATGGAAAAGTGTGGTGGTGGAAAAAGGTGTAAAATCATAAGTCCTATTATGTGTCTAACTTCATATCTTGAGGATTTGAGGAAAAATCTGATGTTTGGTTTTCATTACATGATGATGACGATAAATGTGTGTAACACATGCACTTGGGCACATCTTGGATCATGCATATTAAAAAAATTTACTTTAATCATGTTTAGGTACTATTACGCTATCATTTACCTGATGCAACACCATTCATGACTTTTGATGGTTATCTTGCCACAATACTTGAAGCAAGACATATTCATATTGAAAAGTAAAAATTGAAACATGTCTAATAAATGTTATTAATGAAGAAAATTTTTAGTGTTAATATGAAATTCACGTTTACCTGACAAAAAGTTGTAGGTGTGTTCTGAGTATTAAATTGAGAACATAGATCTGTCGACAAACACACAACTCACAAGATAGATCACACAATTTTCTCAGCAATTAAAGAATGGAACAGTGAAAAAATGGCTTGCAGCTGTGAATGATTTCATTAATAAAAAGTAATTAGATAATAATTACAATGAAGTACAATGGATTAAATAGCCACATGCAATTCGAATCCACATGAGGAATTTCAAATTGATTAGACTCTACTTGACTGTAGGTAACTAAGACCTTGTATAAATCACTGTTAGAGGACGCAATAGTTAACTGAACTTGTCTAAACCATAATCGGAGTTCATCGGAGTTCTAAAACAAAACTCAAGTGTTACATTCAGTGTTAACTAAGGCTAACTGACTGTGGTAGGTGAGAAATGCGCCCCTCCTGCATGTAGCCATGCAAACCTAGTGGTAATTGAATGTAGAGGACTAGAACTGAATGTAACTAACTCCTAACTTAGCTTGACTATTCATCAACTCAACTGAACCAACCTTGATTGGTTTTGGCACTCCTAGTGGCTCCTAAATTGTAGGGATTGGTATAGGAGGCTCCTAAACTGATGCATACAGGTGCAATCGGTGGCAGTAGGCCTCAATTAGTGTTACCCACACTTTAGTAACTGAAACATGTGCCCCAATTAGGCCAAGTGGACCCAATGGTGCTACTGACTAA
>LPNX010827528.1:3463-34926 GCA_001517045.1 Pseudotsuga menziesii | reverse complement strand
AAGTAGCATGCATGGTGTGTTGTGCACAGGTATTCTGGGGCCTGGCATGTAGACTTCTCCTTCTTCTCCAAAAATGATGATGGAAGGAAGGAGGAATGTAGCCGCTTGTCTCTTACTGGATGAAGAGGTGTATTATCATATCCATTTTTCTGAATGTAGTGAGACTGAGCCCTTACCATATAGCATCTTACAGGGAGTCTATTGCATCTCTCTGAAGGACGTAATATTGCATGGCATAGAGCAAGGGTCTTTCCGTTCTGAGTGTCAGGTGAGATTCCAGTCATCTTCCTAGCTTCCAGTTTGGAAGTAGGGGCTGAATCCAGATCTGAGTCACCCTGAATATCAATCTCATAATTGATAAAGATGGATCTGCAATACTAGTAGAAGCTACAAAATAAGTAGATGCAATGATTTTACCTTCCATTGCAAGTGACTGCTAAGAGTGCACTGGTTCTGAAGGAGGCATGAAATGTGAGAACTCATATTCTTTTGAAGCATGATTTTCAACGCCCTTCACTATGATGTTCCCAGTAGAGATATCTATGATATCCACTGAGTCAGGACCAAATATCACTCGCTTTGGAGATCCAATATGGGTCATCTGATAGACAGATAATAGGTTTGAAGCTATGGAGGGAAAAAATAGCACATATTTGAACCTTCCATGTTCAAGCTTGACAGAGACCTTCCCTTTTGTTTTGACTTTACTATTATTTCCCATCTAAATACTAGGACCATCAAAGGAATGAAAATAAGAGAATGATTCTCTGGATGCAGCCAGATAGTTGGAAGCTCTAGAATCAATGAGGAAGACATGTGCTGATGTGTAGCAAGCCTTCAGTGCATGGCCTTTCCTTTGGTATTATTCATTTTATTCTTCACAGTCATTCTTCCTTGCACTAGCAGGTACAAAAATGTTATGTTTCTTCAAAATAAGAGCCATTTCATAAAGTTGTCTTCTCATTCAAAAGCTTTTTGAATGAAAGTCGCTTCCATAGTAAGAGCAGAGGACCTTTCCTTTTCCATTCTTCTTGCTTCTCTTTGAACCTGAAGGCTCCTTTGACTACTCTTTCTTCACAAAAGACTCATCTCTTTCCTTCCCTTTGTCATTCACTACCTTATCTCCTCTTGCAACTAGAGCTTGATCTTTGGAAGATCGAATGATCCCCATTTGGATCAATTTATCATTCTCAGAAATGAGAGATTGGATGAAGGCATTAAGAGTGGGCATCTTCCAATTTGGAGTAGTGAGCCTTATTGATTGGAAGGTTGATACAAAGACTGAGTAGTCTACATTGAGCTTTGTGAGAATGGAAAGGATGAGCTAATATTCATCCTTCTCCAATTTTCATTGCTTCAACTAATATATCAAGTTATTGAACTTTGTGAAGAATTCATTCAGTGATTCAAAGTTGGATGGATTAAAAGTGATCAGATCATTTTCTAGCTGATGGGCCCTCATCTCATCCTAGTTATCAAATAAGGAGGCAAGATTGTCCCAAATCTCCTTGGGAGTCTTCAATCCTTGGATGTGGAATCGAAGATCTCTAGAAACTGAGGATAAGAAGTGTCCATGGGCTTCATCAAGCTTGTTCCAGTACTTTTCTTTGTCATGATCTAAAGCTAGAACTGCCTCTGTTTCTTCTATGATTTTGAAGAGCTGATTGGTGCGGAGCATTATCAACATGTCTTCCTTCCACTGGTGATAGTTGGAGGGAGTGAGAGGCTCTACTGGATGAACCATTTTGAATGCATTAAGAAGGAATGAGATGTTGAAGCGAATGCAGTGAGAAGAAAGGGCTACTTCCAGTGAATTCTATGAGAAGAGTTGATGACCTGTCACAGAATAAAACATACAAAGTAAGGTTGACAATCTGCACTTTTGGAATTTCCTTTACACCCAACATAGTTGATAAAGAAATCTTGATCAACAATTTCCTAACTTGGGATATTAAGTGGTAAATTCTCCGCTTCCGGTGCAGTACTGGAAGGAGCAATTTTGCTAAAAAAAATGATCCAGCTGGAGATTTGAGGAGGAGAGGTGTCTTTTCCACTGAGGCTCTGATACCATGTTAAATTTAGTACATAGATATGTGGACAAAAACACAACTCATAAGATAGATCACAGAATTTGCTCAACAATTAAAGAATGAAATAGTGCAAAAATGGCTTGGAGCTATGAATGCTTTCATTAATCAAAAGTAATTAGATAATAATTACAATGAAGTACAATGGCTTAAATAGCCACATGAAATTTGAATCCACGTGAGGAAATTCGAATTGATTAGACTCTAATTGACTGTAGGTAACTAAGACCTTGTCTAAATCACTGCCAGAGGACTCAATAGTTAACTGACCTTGTCTAAACCATAACCGGAGTTCATCGAAGTTCTAAAACACAACTCAAGTGTTACATTCAGTGTTGACTAAGACTAACTGACTCTGGTAGGTGATAAATGTGCCCCTACTGCATGCAGCCTTGCTAACCTACTACTAATTGAATGTAGAGGACTATAACTGAATGTAACTGACTCCTAACTTAGCTTGACTAGTCACCAACTCAACTGAACTGACCTTGGTTGGTTTTGGCACTTCCAGTGGCTCCTAATTTGTAGGGATTGGTCTAGGATGCTCCTAAACTAATTCATGCAAGTGAAATCAGTGGCAGTAGGCCTTAATTAGAATTTAGTGTTCCCCACACTTTAGTAACTGAAACATGTGCCCCAATTAGGCCAAGTGGACCCAATGGTGCTAGTGACTAAAAATAAACTGGATGGACTCCCGATTTAGACAAATGACCAAATTGGACAAGGGAGGATTAATAATCCTAACATTGAGTACACCACTGCCACAATAAAATAAGCATGATATCATCTTGACATTGAGCTCATAAGAAAAAAAAAGGTCGAATGTTAGAAGTTGTAATATAATCATGAATTGTGGTTACTATTACATTGATGTTTACCTCATTAGATATACTTTCTTGTGGAATATTCCCATAATCATCCTTCCATAGTACAAGAATCAAGACATTAAAAATGAAAAGTAGATATAATTAAAATTGTGACAAGAGAAAAATAATAAGTCATCGATCAAAGGTTAGGTTTATGTTGTATAAGATAGTTACCCCCATAATAGAAACCCCCACAACTATTCGATTCAAATTGTAATCAATCAAAAACTATTTACCTGTAACTATTGATTTTTTTTCACATATGAATACATGATTTCTTTCACGCCCCTCAAATTTCAATTGGGTGGCTTATGTGTTGTCTTTTTCATGTTCTATTTATAAACCCTGTGATATTTCTGGAAGCTTTTGGCCTTCCATCAATATACATAGTAGCTCCTTTGTTCAAATTGGTTTTTAGTAGTTGTATCTAATTTGTTGAAACTCCATATCTATGCATACTTCGTGTATACCAGACCAACAAAAACTATTCATTGTCTTTGTATCCTGGTCTGACATACTCCATCAATTCAGTTTCAGTGCCATATTTGACCATTATGCTATCCTTGTAAAATAGCCCCAGTCAACGTAAATACGATGAAGCAATGTGATAAATCCTCCCATTGAGGAAAAACTCCATGTCCACTTTTGAGATATCCTTGGTTAGCCATCGTTTTACTATTATCAATGGAAACTCAATGTCACTTATTCTCTCATTATCATCATCACATGATTCTCCTTCAGAAAGAAAAAATTCCATGCGTCTATGGAATTTTCTCCTTACTGTTTCCACTCTAGTTGATCTTGACCTATTAGATCTTGTAATAGACATCTCACTTTCAACCTATTCTAGTGTATCTTCCGCACTTGAGTAAAATAGATCCGAAAAGTACCTATTTGGTGGTACCTAAAAAGTTCTATAATTGGTTCTATTATTAATTGGAAGTACAAGAACTATTTTGTAATTGTCCTTTAAATGTACAAATATGTATTATGTGGATATTTTGAATATGGATGATACTTTGTACATAAAATATTTTGCTTATTGAAAATTGGAAAAATGGATGAACATTATTTCAAAGGAAATTTCCCAATGGTGCTATACTTGGAATATTTCTTTGTTTCCATGGGATAGAACTAGATTAGGATGGCACCCCACATGGTATTTTTATTATCAGATACATTATTGTACAAAATAAATTTGGTATTTTAACTCCAAGTTTTATAAATTTTCTCTACTCTTCTATCTCACTCTCCCCTAAAAATTGAATATGAAGCAAGGAGGACACACCATCTATGCTTTGTTATAGAAAATTGATTCCAAATTTTTTCCTCCTCTATATGTAATCCTATGCTAGTTTCCATTTGCCATCTTTGTTTCCAAATGTATGATAAAGCTAGGTCTATTGCATTTTCTAGATAATGAACGTCTTGTGAATTAAGGGCATTAATCAAATTATTAATTAATTGGCCTTTAATAACACATCCAACCTATGGGTATCCCCCCAATATAACTCTAAATATCTCACCAATACTCCATGAAAACTAATTTCCTAATGGTGGCAATGATTTTACTAGGACCTTCCAAATATTAGAGGGCCATACTAGGATCTAGTTTAACTAGATGTCCAAGGTTTGGGATGTAGTTTAACTTCACCTGACGACATAGACATTGTAGATCGATATATTTCACCAATGTATCAGTATATTTATTCTTGTCCGTCCAAGTGATATGTGTTGTGATTTTGTAAAGAGCATATCATAAAACCCAGCCTGCATTTATACTCATTCCCTCTTTGACGACCTCACCACCACCGATACTCATCATGGTTATTTGAAATCATATATCTCACTTGAGTATTCACTTGACAAACTAAGCATTGCTAGATATGAATTGGTCTCTCTTAATAACATTAATGCTCTATTTATTTATATTTCCACTTATTTTGATAGTTGATATGTTAATGTCAATGACTCAAGCTATCATAATTTAATATTTAAAGTTTTCCTTATTGTGTACAAATAATTTGACCATATAGGGGATACATTACCAATAATGTGGCAACATTTATAACTTTAATAACATAGTGTAATCTTTTTTTTGTTGAAATTTAGGTTAGGTTAGGTTTTTCCAACAAAATCAAAACTTCGCACATTAATTTAGTCAGTTTACTTAAACAACAATAGTAAAACAAAATGCATAATAATACAACAATAACAACTGAGTACTATTTACAATATTGTGCTATATGTGAAGCAGTAGGATAATTTAAACATTATTTCATCTCTTTCAACTTTAGCACTCTTCCATGATCCTTGTGCTAAAGTTTGTCCTTGAGATGCATAGTAACAATAGTACAATAGAAAATTCAAGAACAATATAATAATCAGAACTTAGTATCAAAATATATTGGTTTAGACCGTCCTAAGACTCAGACACATTTAGGATTAGAAATTTTATTTCAAGAATCAATTCACCAAGGAATGAGATCATACCTTGAGAGGGAGAGGGTTTAAGGTAAGCATAGATCTTAGAAAGCTAGAACAAAATAGTCCGAGAAGAGGGTTGTATAAAACAAGTGAAGGGTAGCTTAATTCAACTCATCTCACTTAGTCCACTTGTAGTAATATGAAAAACCCCACATATCTATACCAAATAAGAGAAGGACATCATAGTATTTGGTGCAAGGAAGGAACAACAGAGAGGGGTACACAAATTAGCTCATGATCATTTCCCAGTACACAGTCAGGCTCATAGTGAATTTTACAACCCATATGGGAAATTTATCAGAAAATTTCAAGACTTAGACCAATAATGGTCTTCCAAACAGCCATCACACTTAGATATAGAACATAATTCATCCCTAAAATAGTCAAGGTTTAGTTCACACTTCATTCAGTGTCAATCCCACAGGTCTGTAGGGTTTGGTTACTTCTCAAGGATCATCAGTAAACCTAAATCATTCAAGGTTCAAGCCTCACTATCCAGCAAATATGGACACACAATACACTTTACATCCATGGCCCACAAAGGATTTCATGGTTCCTTCCCGGGCTCAGCAAACATGGAAACGCGGTCCAAAACCCACAAATCAGTTCATGGTTCCAACCCATGGTTCAATCACATAATAGCCATGGTTGATCGCATAGTTTGAGATAGCCCAATATTCCAAGTTTATTCCATAGTCCAATTTTAATCAACAGTACAACCCACAGCTAATCCTCGCGGCTCAGCTTTAGGGCACATGGATCAACATTAGGGTCCACTTCACAGTTTAAGCAAGAACCCAACCTTCATAAAGATCTGAATCATTATAGTGTAATGAAACACTATCACCCAAGAATCCTTAGCATGGCCTCCAAACATAAAGAGATCATAGATGGAAATCTTAAAGGATAATTGAATAATGAGGAATACAATAACAAAGGTAATCAACAAGGTGTTGTCTCTCAAGGTATATAGTCCACATGTTCCATATTGTTATAGCCTATTTTTGATTCTCATTTTTATTGTATTTTCTTATGTTTTGAAGCTTGGTTTTGTTCATTTCTCTTAAAACCTTTTGGTTCTTAAGTTAGTTTTAATCTTTTTTCTTTAATTTCCATGTTTGTATTTAGGTGATTTCTTAGTTTTATTTTCCAATTTTGATTTTATTTATCAAAATTCATAGTTAAGGGGCTTATAGAATGTTTATATGAATTAAAAGGGTCCTAAAAATATCATAAAGTTTTGATCTATATCGTTTTACCAAAGTTAAATCATTGCTAGGAGTTGTATTTTTTGAAAATCATTGAAATGGGTTTTCTTGTAGCACAATCCTGAAAAAGTTACACACGCGTGATACAAGAAAATCGCGCTGTTCAAAAATCATGATTTTTGGTTCAAATTTTTGGAAATTCGCGCAAGTGAGATGTCATTCATATTTGGTTAATGGATTTCATACGTGTTCTCGTCCAAAATGATCATTGTGATAGGTGTTAATACTTCAAACAAGTCATCATTAGAGCAAATTACGGTGGTCTCGTGCAGAGTGATGGAATAATGATAATTAAACACGATGAGGAAAATTCGCCTTGAATTTAGTATCTCCTGAAGCGCATGAAGTTCAGATGAGTTCGTGGCGAAGTGTTAGTAGTTTGTAACCAATTTTTGAAGTAGGTTGTAAAATTAGGGATTTGAGGGGTGAATGTTTGGAACTATTGTGGCAGTCAAAGAAGATTAAGGAATGAAATTAGACACCTAATAGACAAGAAAACACAATTATAAAACCTGGATTCACCACTTTGACAGGTAGGCTTTGAATTGATATCAAAGTTCATGTATTTGGGTTTATACTAAACAGAGGATTAATTATGGAATTCAATGAAGATTGTTAGTATGTAAACCTAAATCATACTAAATGTCGAATTCTCTATCAATAGAATTAAGACATTTATCGGTTTAAATGATAGAGTCAAGTTTGGGGGTTTGGTTTCCCAATATAGCACTGTCTATCAAATTGTCAAGATTTGAATATAATTAGAGTTTGTTTTATTGAAAGAAGCAATTTGACAGTTATTTAAAATGAAAAGAAGTGGTAAAACCAATAGAGTTGAACCTTCAAACATGACCTGGGTTCATACTTTTCCAAACTGTGCAAGATTTTTTTTAGAGGAAGGATGGTTAAGATTTTTTGAAATAATTGAGGGGTATCACATAGAAGTCTCTTATAAATTTGCTCAGTGTTTGGATAAATATATGGTTACTTTTGATACTTTGAAGTTTAAGTTGACCAGAGAATTGTTAGCAGAAGCTACAGGGATCCCAGATGAGGTTTAAAAAAGTGCCTTTCACCTTTGATGCACAAAAATACTTACTTCTAGATGTGGTAGTAGATTGGGGTAAAGGGGTAGATATTCAAAAATTTAAACCAGAATGGATAGATCCAATCAGAATCCTGCAAAGTTATATCACTTGTGAATGGAGATTTGCATTTGTTTTTAAGTATCATTTTAGGTTTTTGTAGCATCTCAGCCATGAAGTAAAAATGAATCTTCCATTCTTTTTCTTTAAAAGTTTACAAAAGATGTCTAGCAGGGTGAAGGAGCATTCAGATCACACTAAACAATCTGTGTTTCATCATGGGTTTATAAAGCTAGTCATAAGTACTATGCTTCACAAGAGGGAGAAGACATGGGATTATTTCCTATTTTGGTCTCGTTTTCAAACCGAGAAAGAAGATCAAGCTCAGAAGAGATAGTTGAATAAAGGTGAGAAGCTAAAAATGAAAGTCACAGTCAAGGATGAAGACGATAATGAACTAGAAAAATATATGACTCAAGAAGATAAAAATGTTGAAATTGAACAACAAACCAATATTGAAGAGAATGAAACCTCAAAGCCAGAAGTGAAGGAGGTGGAGCTTGTAGAAAATATTTTTCATGCAGAACTGAACCAAGGTGTAAAGGAAGATGTGAAAGAATAGGAACAAGTTCCTATTACAGTACTCTCTAAAGAGGAAGAAAATTCATTGTCTCATGAAGTTAGGGTTCATACTGAACATAAGATACAAACACAGTCTGAAGAAGAAGCAATGTCATGAGGGATAAAAAGAAAATTTGTCCAGCTAGCTTCTATCAAACATTAAGGGAAAGTTTTAAGTATGTTAAGAGAAATTGGAACAACTTGGAGGCCAAAGACTAGAACAAAGAACAAACTCATATTGATTATGAAGAAACTGTTAAACCCTAAACTAGCTAAAAACAATATTACAGTAATTGAGGATTCTTCATCTCAGGAAGAGTTAGAAGATAATGAAGCTCAAAAAGAAAAGGACATGAAGGGTAAAAAGCAAATGGTTTCATAAAATAAATCAGCTTTTACTAAGACCAAAATTTCAGAGATATTTGAGGAAGTTTAAAGAAGGTAATTTTAGATCTGCATCAAAGTAATTTAAAGAAACAACATTCAGTTATATCAAGCTCTTATGCAAAGAAAGGAGGGGTTGTTGAGAAATTAACCCAATGCAGTATTGAAGCTAAAGAGTATTTAGAAATCCCTGTGACCATGACAAAGCATATGGAAGAAGATGAGGATATTTTTAAGAAGCTGAAAATCCCTTGGATGCCAGAAGAAATGCATCCAGCATCAAAAGGGAAGTGCATTGATTCTTAAAATGAGAATTTGCAGAGGAATATAAAACCGTGCAAATATAAGATTGAGTACCTACAGGAGACAAATGAAGGATTAGTGACTGCCAATAGAAGACTGAGAGAAGATCTAGAAGAGGTGAATAGCCACTATCAGGAATTGATTACAATTTCTAAGGAGGCTTTAAAAAGAAAAATAAATACTCAAATCCTATTTACAGAACTAAAACAAACTTTTAAAGAGCTAATAGAGCATAATGAGGAGATGGCAAAAAGAGTTGAAGATTTGGAAGCAGAGCACCAGAAGGCAAGAAGGAAGACTCAAGATTTAAAAGGAATTGCTCTTTTAGCAGAGGCAGCAAAGGACTTGTAAAGTGCTTTAAGAATAGTAGTTATTAGTTAGTTAGTGAAAAAGTTATTTTATTTTTGTATAATGATAAGTCTTATTGAACAATTCGATAGTAGGAATTAAATGTAGTTTGTTAATTTATGTAACTGTCTTTAAGAAAACAAGATAAAATTAAGGATGAGAAAGGACCAAGGGTTCGATTTTTGTTGCAAGGGGAGGCTATCAAGCTGTGGTTTATGAAGCTAAGTGTAAAGACCCTTATGTATTTTTGAATGACTGATTATGAAATATATGCAACTATAAGCCCTATTTAGACTATTGATTGGTTTCATTTCTGATTTGTGTTAATCACTCATTTTATATACTCATTTCTTGTTTAAGGTTATTCTGCATGAAATGCTTGTTGACTATGGGTGGAATTCAGTGCTGTGATTATTGTGTTTGGTTTATAGTTTATATTTTATGCATATCAGTCCTTAAATTGTTCATGATTTAGTGTTTGTTTTAGCTTTGTGAAGTTTCTTCCCTCTTGTCTACAAACTGTACAACCAAAACCCTAGAAAAACCTATTTTACTTAATTGTGTTTATTGAGATTGTGTTGGCTTGTTCTTTCGTAGTCTGAGAACAATTTTTCGCACTAACACATATAATAAATTTTTTCATCAACACCATATAGGAAGGTCCTAATTAGATTGTTAGATCATTATTCCACCTTAGTACCATGTCCATACACCTAGGACACATTTTCATCAGTCTCATGCTTATGTTACATGGTAAAAAACTAGGCTGTTTTGGTCAATCTTGGTTTCTTTGGTGTTTTTTACTCATAAATGCAACCAAGCGCTGTCATTTGACCATTATGGTTACACATGCACCCTCATTAATTACTTCTAAGTATTCAGTGCACTCCCCATCCCTTAAAACAAGAAAATTGGTTGACTAAAGGAACCCATGCATGTATTTGGGGTGTTTTTTTCTCTTTTGGACCATTTATTGCTTCCTAGAGGCACTCCCACTCACCTATGCACTAGATTATTCCTATCCTACCCTGATTTATGTCCTATAATTCTCCAACCACATTCATACTAGAATCTATGATTGTTTGAGGTGGTTTGGGATCTCATTGGTCCACCAAAGGGGGTTTTAAGGTCCAATCTAAGCCTGCCACATGTATGCATCCAATTTACCTCCAAAGGCTAACAATTTTATCTTATTGTATTATAAACATGTTCCAAACATATTTACATGTTGGACAATCATAATTAACTATGTTATTAACACCATTTCTATGTGTTAATTTCAGTCCTTTCATTGTTTTCTGCATAATTTGTGAGTAATCTTGAATTGTGAGGATTACCTTAAATATTAGATATTTATATGAATAATATTTTCACATGTTGTTAGAGCTATTTGGATATAGAAATCAAATCCAGAGCATTTGAGTTCCTATATAGGGTATTTTCTAGAAATTTTTGAGTGTTTGCATTGCAGGTACATCCAGTGTTTCTGTCACACAACGCACAAAAAGGAATAGAGAAGACTCATGTACTCTATTCAAATATTTCAAATGGAAGGTTAAAATGGTGATCCATTTGAATTCAAAAGGCCTCTACACAGTCATCATGGGAACTGCAACCGATCCAAACTCTGCTCTAGAAAAATCGAAGTACTTCAACAGACTATATGAGACATTCAGGATTCTTTGTCTCAGTATTTTGAGGGATATTATCTTCCATGTAGATATTCTGACAAAACCCAATGAATTATGGCTCAATATTGAGTCATTGTTTGGAAATACTGATGAGATGAGAGGCCACCAACTCAAACATGAGTTGATCTCATTGAGCCGATCTCACTTTGAGACGATCCAAGATTTCTTCACAAAGTTCAAATAATTGGTGCTTCAGTTGAAACAATATGGAATTGAGAAGAAAAAGGAGCAATTGATCTTGTCCATTATTTCGAAGATAGGGCTGGAGTATTCAATTTTTTTGTCAACATTCCACTTAAGCAAGCTCAGAGCTTGAAATTGGAGGATGCTTCCACCGACAGAATTCATGGATTCACTACTAAAGAAAAAGACAAGTTCGTGCAAATGGGTACCATAAAATCCACCAAGGATCAAGACCTTGCTGTAGGATTTTTGAATCCAGCCAAAGGAAAGAAGAAATCCAGAGATTCGAAGCAACAAGAGAAGAAGAACCAAGATAAGAAAAAATGAACTTATTGTCACAAAGGGTGGCATCCAGAGAGTGCATGTTGTTTGTAGGAATTCTTTAATTAGTGCGTACATTGCTTGTTCCTCTTGTTGAAATATTGTAACTTCGAATAATATTCTACATGTATTTCTTTGTGGTCCCCGATGGTCCTACCGGTAGAACCACTTGTATTAATTTGTACCCCGATGCTCCTAATCAGAAGAACTAATAAGAGTTATGAGGCAGTCCCCTCTAATTGTAAAGGTGGGTCATTAGCACCCCACTGTGGTTACTTGAGCCTACATGACAAATGAGTTAACTAAAGTGAACAGATGAATATAAATAGAGGTGTAGTGCTCCTCATTTGGGACACACACTCTCACTTGTGTAGCGCATTAGTGGAGAAGAGAAGTAGTTGGAGAAGGAGGAGGATCATGCTTTGATCTACTTGCTGGTTTTATCTTTTATCTTTTATCTTTTTGGGGCATCTATATTGAGGAAGATTTTACTGGGTTTTTCCCTTTAGGGTTTTCCCAGGATAAATCCTTGTGTTCCTTTTGTATGGTTGTTCTTGTCTATCATTCAATGATCCTGTTTATATGCTTTTGTTATGAATATGAAATGAAATACTGATGTCTTAGCTAAGCATATGAAAATTTAACATGGAATAAGAGCCACCCTGAAAGAAGACATTATGCAGCTATAGAATCTAGGGATTCTTAATTTTTGGGTCTCTATACACAATCTATCAGCAAAATAAGGATAGACTAACTCTCCATTGAAGGGCGCATCTTTCTGTCGAACCAGAATTCGATTCTGAGCATTTTCAGTTTTGGTGCGGAAAATTAGGGCTTTCTACAGAGGAGGAATTTTTGAGGGATCCCAGCATAGGATTTTTCTCCTCATCAAAATCGAAGTTTAGAGACTTAGATCAAGAAATTTGGTTGGGTGAAACTCTAGAAAAGTCAAACCCTAGTTTGGCCCCGATCTGGAAAAACCCTAAATACTAAAACTGCTAAGTTTTGGTACATTCACTATATCCTGAGATTGGCGAAGGATCAAGAGTTGAAAGTTCCAAATACCAAAGGTAAAATCCTTATTTACACTTTATCCAACATTTAGCCTCATATTCTCTATATTCTGGGAGATATGATCCCTCCAAGTTAGGGTTCTAGCCTCTTCCAGAATTCATCCCTAAACAGGACACCTAGGGATAATTGCTGTAGCATGGGTAGCAGAGGTACAAATGGAATTCCTGAATATTTTCCAGAAAAATCATGGGCTTTAATTTCTATGGTCCGAATTTTAGAACCTGAAGATGAACCAGTGACACATGGTATGCTGTACAACTTCACTGTTTTGAACAGTCCCGTAACAGATCACCTTGGGGAAATGATCATAAATACCAATGGGTGAAACAAATTATGATGAAACCTATGGTGTTGGTTTAGGGACATGCGAGGTTACCTCAATGAAAAATTTCAGACATAGGGGAGCTGTAATGTTGGATATATCATAGAAGCAGTAACAGGAATTTCTGCAGAAGAAATTGGAAAACTAGGGCTTCCTGTTCCGGGAGCTTCCCTCCACTGTTTTTAGAAAAGGAGTACATTGGACAGCTCCATTTGAAGAGATACATCTTTCTATCCAATAATATCTGAAATATTCCAAGTTTTTAAAATTAGGTTTTTTTTGACAAACCCTAGATCAGCCAGCTCTGGAAGCAGGACAGACACCTCAAATCGGTAAGATCTAATCTTTTGATATTTGCATTTGAGGTTCTCATTTCAAAGTGATCTATCACATCAGCTTGATGATAATCTTGGTGAAGTTAAAAAATTCCAAGCATGGAAGTATTTGATCTCTCTAAAGAAAATGAATTGGACACCTACATGAGTAGAGAGGTTTCAGTTCTAGAGGGAGATGAGCCTCGAAGCCTTACACAAGAAGAACTTGATCAAGGACAAGAAGATCATTGTTGATTCAATCACGAATCAACTTGTACAACAAGTGTATTCCCTAAAGACACCGAAGATGTTTGATTCCTTGATCAAGATATTTGAAGATAAGAACATAATTCAGAAGATGGATTTGAGAAAACAGTTGAAGAATGTGAAGATACAGAATGCATAACATCTTGAAGCGGTAGAAGAAGAAGCAAAGAATGCAGAAGTGGTGATAGCCACCTTGAACGGCCTCCCATGATCATGGGATTCATTCATGCGAGGAATGTGTGCCAAAAGGAAGTGATTACTTTCAGTTGACTCTGGGAAGAAGAAGAAGCTCGTCTCATAAGAAGAGAAGAAGAAATATGGGAGAAAATTGAAGATCAAGCTCTCACCATTCAAAGAAGATCCCTCAAGCGATGAGGAATATGAAGAACTCAATTCTTGACAAACCTCTTATCCATCTTATCATTTGGATAAGAAATTATGATTTCATGGATGAAGAAGATGATGAAGCAGATTGATCAAGAAGGATTCTACCCACGAAACAAACAAAATATAAGTATTCAATTGTCATTTAATGATATTGTTTTGTTATGCATTTGATTATATTCAGTTGATGTGTTGTTTGCATGCATCAGATGGGTAAGTAGCTCATGGGTCTATACAAATCTCCATTGTTACTTATCTAGAATGAAACCTATTTGCTGACATATTGGATTAGTGCACAATCTCAATGATGTCATGGTAGAGATGGAAGGCATATAGAAAGTTTCTGTGAGATATGGATGAATGTTGTATTGGCTAAATAGTTGCATGATGCATAAGAATTTGTCGTTATGCATATGTAGTTCTAACCATGCAACTGGTGCATTTGAATTGTAGGAAAGGTCCCATACAGCCTCCTAAAAGAAAATAAGGATGAGACTTGTTTCGAAGAAAAAGTGATGACAATTCAATAAACATGAATCTGAAGCTCCCAGGGTCAGAGACACCATGATGAAAGAAAGAGCTTCAGAGAGCGATAGATAAACCTTGAAGGATGAAGACCACCATGGGTATGAGAGATAACTCAAGATGAAGAAAAGAATGCTATGAAAGAAGCTATGATCAAAGAATAACAGTTGATTATGGGGAATTATGTATACAATATGATTTTGAGACATAAAGGAAAGTACATAGTATCTTCCATATGGATCTGCAAGAACAAGTGTACAAAGCAAGAATCGTGATTTTCCTCAGAAAGAATAGACTATGACATGACATACTCTATTGACCAATATATATAAAACATAAAATCACCTATACAGAATGAAGAAGGAAGATAATACTCCACTTCAGGGGGGGTGACTATAGAATATATCTGAGTTCGACACGGTACGACATGATGGACAACTTCATGATGGATTGAGACTTTACCAAGAGTAAAGTGGGTTCCAACCTTCAAATTTGAATGCAGAAGACTAGGATATGTTGATGATATGACAAGATGAACTCATGGAAGATGTTATGATGAAATAATACTAGAATGATGTTTGGGATATAGTACTCAAACCAGAAAGCAAGAATGTGGTATCTTACAAATGGATTTGCAAGATAAAATATGTTGTTGATAGAAGTAAGGAAAGACTTGTGGCTAGAAGTTTCTATAAGAAAGAGGGAATTAATTCTAAAGAGACACTTACTCCAGAAATCAAGGTACACTTCCTTCAAAACTATGATGGTAGTTGCTTCCATAATGAATTAAATACAAGCCTTCCTTAATGGTATGATTGGGGAAGAGTTTTACATCGAATAGTCACAAGGATTTGAAGTTGAAGGAAGATGGACTCATATATGTAAGTTGAAGAAGGCCCTCTATGGCATGAAGCAAGTTCCCAGAGCTTGGTATGGAAGGATAGACAATTTCTTGTCAATTATGGGATTTACCAAGAGTCGAGCTGATCCTTACCTTTATCCCAAGGTTGTAGAAGATGAACCTGTCATCCTGTTATTATATGTGGATGACTTATTCTTAGCAAGGAATGAGAAACAGATCATGGAAAGCAAGAAGAAACTAGCAGAAGAATTTGCGATGAAAGACCTTGGGTTAATGCATTATTTCATAGGTCTGGAAGTATGGAAAAGTTTAGAAGAAATATTTCTCAACCAAGGAAAGTATGCGGTAGAGATATTGAAGAGATTCAATATGTTGGAATGCAAAGCCATGGCCACACCCATGGACTCCAACCTAAAACTGTTAGCTGATAATTCATCAGAGTTAGTGGATGCGACTCATTACAGATAGATCATTGGGTCATTGATGTATTTAACAAATACCAGACCAGACATTTTTTTTGCTGTGAACACCTTAAGTCAATATCTTGTTCAACCAAGACAGGTTCACCTAGTAGCTGCAAAACATGTGGTGAGACATCTAAAAGGGACTATAGACCTTGGTCTATACTATGATGGTAGCCATGAGTATAGATTGTATGGCTACACAGATGCAGATTGGGCTGGAAGTATCTCAGATAGAAAAAGTACATCAGGTGGATGTTATAGTCTGGGATCTGCTATGATTTCATGATTTAGCAGAAAGCAGTCTCATGTTGCTCTAAGCACAGCCAAAGCAAAATATCTAGTAGCTTACTCTACTAGTTGTGAAGCCATATGGCTTCAGAAGCTGATGTCAGGATTATTCAACCTAGAGTTGGACACTACTGTGATTCTATGTGATAACCAGAGTTGTGATGACAGAGAACCCTGTGTTCCGTCATAACACATAGAAATCCAGTATTTCTACATACGAGATAAGAAGGAGATGATGATGATTTAGTATCTCCATACTGAAGATATAGATGATGTTTTTACATACTATAGATGCAGATGATGGTGATTCCGTATTTCTATACTAAATATAGAGATGATGATGCTTTCAGTATTTCTATACTGAAGATATAGATGATGATGCTTTAAGTATTTACATACTGGAGATTCAGATGGTGATAGTTCAGTATTCACATACTGAAGATGTAGATGATGATGGTTTAGATGATGATGTATTGACAGAACCTTTGTCCCGAGTAAAGTTCGAACACTTTTGAGACAAGCTTGGTGTGGTTCAGAAAGACCTTCCCTGAAAGGGGGAGTATTGATGTTGCAGTGGGATTGTATCATCCCTGGGAACTTTCCCTAAAGTAATCCGAAGACCCCGGTCTTTGAGAATGAAGAGGAATTGTATCATCCTGGGACATATGTCCTGAAGTGATCCGGAGACCTCAGTCTTCAAGAATGGAGAGGGATTGTATCATCCTGGGACAAATGTCCAGAAGTGATCCGGTGACCTCAGTCATCGAGAATGTAGCAGGATTGTATCATCCTTGAACTTCAGTTCAGAATGGATCCAATGAACTTTGATGATCGAGAAGGTGGCAGGATTGTATCATCCTTGGAATTCAGTTCAGAACGGATCTGGTGAACTTCGGTCATCGAGAAGGTGGCAGGATTGTATCATCCTTGGACTTCGGTTCAGAACGGATCCGGTGAACTTCGGTCATCAAGAAGGTGGTAGGATTGTATCATCCTTGAACTTAAGTTCAGAACGGATCCGATGTAACTTCAGTCATTGAGAATGTGGTAGGATTGTATCATCCTTGAACTTCAGTTCAGAACAGATCCGGTGTAACTTCAGTCATCGAGAATGTGGTAGGATTGTATCATCCTTGAACTTCGGTTCAAAATGGATCCAATGTAAATTCGATCATAGAGAATGTGGCAGGATTGTATCATCCTTGAACTTCGGTTCAGAATGGATCCAGTGTAACTTCGGTCATTGAGAATGTGGCTGGATTGTATCATCCTTGAACTTCGGTTTAGAATGGATCCAGTGTAACTTCGGTCATCAAGAATGTGGCAGGATTGTATCATCCTTGAACTTTAGTTTAGAATGGATCCGGTGTAACTTCGATCATCAAGAATGTGGCAGGATTGTATCGTCCTTGAACTTCGGTTCAGAATGGATCCGATGTAACTTTGGTCATCGATAATGTGGCAAGATTTCATCATCCTTGAACCTCAGTTCAGAACAGATCCGGTGACCTCGGTTGTTGAGAATGTGATAGGATTGCATCATCCTTGGATTTTGAGTCCAAAAGAGATCCAAAGACTTCTTTGTCTTTGTACTGTGGGCTGCTACTGATGATGATGATGTTTTCTGATCGAAAGATCAGAGTGTGATGATGATGATGATGTTTCTGATCGAAATATCAGGTGTTGATGATGATGATGATGTTCTCTGATCGAAAGATCATAAGTTGCTGATGATGATGATGTTCTCTGATTAAAAGATTAGAATATGATGATGATGATGTTGCTGTGTTGGGGCTCTGACCCTAAAGGTCCATAGTTTTGGTAACTCCGTGGTTTTTGTGGAAATGTAAGCAGAGTTACGGCCTAAAATAGTCTTAGGGGTGTCACGGGTGGGTCGAGACCCCTCTTTTTGTAATCAACCCTTGGGTTAAATCTAGGGTTAGGATTTTGGGCGCCCATGGCTTAAGTCTATGTTTTTGTAACAGTGCGCTATATAAATAGGAACTTATGTAAAGAAGTAGGGTTAAGTTTTTAATGATTATCTTATGAAGCTAGTGTAATGCGAAGATAAGAGATTGTATAAGGTTTTTTGTAAGAAGGTTAAGCCCCAGCTGTGTGCGTGGATGACCTCTACAGCTATGTGCACAGAGGGGTTGCGGTGGAAAGGAAGATCTACAGCTGTGTGCGCAGAGGCCTGCTACTGTGTGCATGGCTTTGAGGACTGAAAGGATCTGCAGCTGAGTGCGCAGATTAGAACTGTTGTTTTAGTTGTAAAAGAGTTGAATAAAACGCAATTATGTGGATGTAACCCCTACACTGGGGGTGAACCACGTTACATCTGGTGTTGTGGTTCATTTGTGTTGATTTGTTATTATATTTTATGCACTGCTAAGTAAATAACTGATAAATTAAGACTGATTTTAATAACTAGCTTCGCTGTGAATTCCCAGATAAGGGATGTGCAAGTAACTGTTTTTTTATCTAATCGTGAAGCTACATATTTGATAATACATGCATTGTGATAAGTGATTATTAATAGTTAAAGACTAAAGGTACAGTAAGATTCTCTCTTCTGCTTGCAAGTACCTGATTCTACGGCACCCCATAGATGTTTCGGGTGAGACTGTAGCCTATTCGCAGGCTGCTGCCGAAAGGGCCAACACTGTGGGTCTTTTGTTGGTGCAAAGTTAAAGGTAAAACCCGAGTCTGCCCAGTTTAGCCCAACAAATTGGTTCTGTTGCCGGTTGAACTCAGTATCTGTTGAAGAGGGATCTACATCGTACCTCGAGGGCTATGTTTTGGCGACCCTCTATAAAATAAATTGGTGATTGGATCAAAGCGACCTTTTTGAAGTTTGCAGAACAGGAAAACAAATATCCCCGTCGTAGCGCGGAACAATTTTTGCAAAGGTACGTCTTTTCTGAGGTTCATGAAATTTTCTTTGGTACTATACACATAGAGTTGCACCAGTGGTTATCCAGGTTAACAGAAAGGAGGACGAACTTCCAAGAAAACCAATTTCCTCCTTGGACCCCTGCAAGAATCGCTATCTTGAAAAGAGTGAACAACGCGATATCACGAGCCGTGGATTTCTGGACTGCGCGAACTCTCGAAGCATTTGTGACAAAGTTCGCCATCGACACAAGTACCTCCTTTAGTGAAGCTGAGTGACAATTTTTCAAAGGACCAAGGGGTAAGTACTTGAACCTATTTAGTTTGAATATTAAAATACTATTGGCTGAAAAAGGAATCTTGCTTATAGAATCAGATTGTTAGATCTAGTATTGCTAACCTATGATTGGAAGTGACTGCGACTTCAACGAGCAAAGTGGTTTGCTGTGAAGCGGAAAAATATATAAGAGAGATCTCGGCCCCTCTACTGAGTATACCCCTTTAAGCTCTCAATCCTCTAAGTCCACCGAGGCCCCCTCTGTTAGAAACCCTCCGATAACTCCGCAGCAGAGACCTATTATCCCCGAGAACCTGTCGCAGTCTGAAAGTAACCCTAGCCCGAGTATCCCTATCGCAGGTCAGTCTTCCCCATCTATTTCAAACCTTTCCTCCCCCCCTAGATCCCAGATGGTCCATGTTCATGATGACATCAAACTACCAGTTTTTAAAGGAACTGGGTCAAAAGATCCAGAATAGTTCTGGTTTCTGTGCGAAGCTGTGTGGACCACGAAGAACATTACGGACGTAGATGTTCGACGAGTGCAGCTGATCACTTCTTTCAGAGACCGAGCCCTAACTTGGTTTATGAATTTTTCTAGCACCCAGAATCCTATCTTGGCTAACATCAAAGCAGCACTGATCTGAGAATTTAAGAAACCTAAATCAGAGTCCTAGTGCATCATTGAGTTAAAAGAGATTCAGCAGCGGCAAGGTGAATCTGTGTGGGACTTTGATCAAAGATTCAAAGTTCCGCTTGACCAAGTTAGCTTCACGATTGGACCAACACAACATAAGGAGTGGTTTATTATAGCATTATTACCTCACATCAGAGCTCTACTCATGCAACAGAAGGTTGCTGATCAACAAGAGGCCTTAGAGATTGCCATAAAGCTTGAAACTACACCCGTCGAAGATAATTCTGGCATAGCTCAAATTCAAGCACAGCTCGCGGAGATGGATTTAGAGCTTCGTGACATGAAAAAAGGGAAATCCACCCGTGAAGAGGTATGGTGTATACGTTGTCGAACAGAAGGCCACGACAAGGACCAGTGCCCAGTGCTGAGAAACTATCTGAATACTGGCGCACCAAACCCGCTGAATCCTAGTGTTCTGTATTGTGAGATCTGTCCAACTACTGGCCGGCATCGACCGAAAGACTGCTATCTGTTACAAAGGTATGTTCAAGTCCCGAAGAACCCTTACTATAAATTCTGTAAGTCAGTAGGCCACAATGAAGATGAGTGTCGCAGCTTCGACCTTATGAGGGAGCGGACCTACGACACTTATAGGATCTATCCGGATGCACAAGTCAATGATGGATATGGTTACCGAGGTGGTAGAGGTAGTTTTAGAGGCCGTGGTTGTGGTATGCCTGGAGGAGGTCGAGGTCAAGTTATTTGTTATAATTGCAATCAGGCAGGACATCTAGCTTGATACTGTCAAAACCCAACCATGACATGCCAATACTGCAGAGCAGCCGATCATGTCATCGAGCAGTGCCCATAATTGCTAGCTAAAATTCAAGAAAGGAACAACAAACCTAGTCTGAGTGTCCAGTTGATTGTTATCGAGCCACGACCAATCCCAGTTGTTAATGTTGTTACAAGAAGTGGAGCTACGACAGATGCGCACTGCCAGGCGAAGCAGCCTGCCGAAGCCTAGGTTCGCAAGGCCGTAGAGAATACTCCAGCATTTGATGTTCGACAAGAAAAATAAACTTTTTTGGAAGCTAGACAAGACATTGCTGATCCAAATTTGCCACCAGCAAACCAACAGCATCAACAGCTGCAATCCCAGGAAGACTCACAAGGCCAAGTAAGTACTCTGTCATCATTTTTACAGAGTTGCATCAAATTCTTAAGAAATCAAGATATCCTTAAATGAATTACAAAGAGTTATTCAGTCTTGCGAACCTCAGTAAATCCCTGGTAAGGAAAAATATATCAGTAGAATTAGAAGAACGGGAAGAGAGATGAGACTACATGCTCAGATAGGAGAATATGACATGAAGGATATTATTTTAGATCTGGGTTCAGAAGTCAATATCTTAACTAAACAGACATGGGAACAAATGGGAAATCCCACCCTTGACTGGTCCCCTATCCAATTAAGATTATCCAATCAGCAAAGGATTTTGCCTTTAGGAAGATTCCCTAGAGTACCAGTGGATATAGATGGAGTTAGTACTGTAGCAAATTTTGAAGTTAATGAGATCATTGATGATAGTAATCCCTATCCAGCTTTGCTAGGAATTGAGTGGGCAATAGATAGTGATGCGGTTATCAATCTTAAAAAGAGACAAATGACTTTTGAAGGGAAGGGATTGAGAGCTATACTACCATTGGATCCTTCTTAAGGAGAAAAATATACAGAACCAGTCAGAGAGGAAGATCAAGATATTCTGGACCACATCTATAATATCACAGCTAAAGAAGAATATTATGTTGAGCCTAATGCTGAAGGTGTAATGGATTGGCAATGTGATAGCTCCTGCATGTCTGACTCAAATGATGGTCTAGAGAATTGGAAGAATCGACTATACGAGCTACATGGCCATCGGTGCGCACGAATTACCAAATCTCTTAGATGCCTTAGTGCACGTGCCAGATATTTGCCTACTTATGATGGGTTGACAGACCCAGGAAAATTTATTGCGCAGTTCTCAGAACAAGTGCCAGAATCACAGAGAATGCAGACTCTGGAAGTAGCATTAAGAGCTACAGTAGCGAGATGGTGGAATGGCCACAAGAAGTATATTCACAGTTGGGAAGCTTGCCATAAATTTCTACGCCTCAGATTCATAGACCAATCTCAAGAGGTGCGAAGCAAGTTCAATGGGAAGAATAGTCCTCAGGAACATTTGAAACAATGTTATGCAGCATGGGAATATGTACCTCACGAGGAATGGGTGCATAAGTTTGTGCACACTTTGGAACCTATAGAAAAAAACTGGTATACAGAGGTCGAGCTTCGACACAGTACTGTAAGTTGGTATGATCTTGTTGATAGTTTTATGCTTACATTTTCTATTAACGAAGTTTTCCCTACTTTAGATGCAGATGTCAGACTGATCCATGACAAGGCAGGTGATGATCAAGAAAGAACTGAGTACCAAACTAAGGAGCAGAACCAAGAAGTTAGTGCACCAAACCTAACAGCCCCGTCGCAGATCTTACCAGGACAGGGCGTGGATCAATGTTGTGCCAAGACCGCTCATTGTGACGAAGCTAACACAGTGATTTTGTCGGAGCACAAAAACATGGCGGAGCTTAAAATCCGGCCATTGGAAAACAGCCGAATTGACGACATGGGTACTTTAATTACCTTAATTGTCTATACTAATGAGATAATGGAAAATCCGGTACCGGTCGGACAATATTTTTATCAGATTTGGTGCCTTAAATGCATCGTCCTAATAGATTTGATTGATAAAGTGTATAAAAATATCCCTAAGTTGGCAAAAATCACATTCTGCATTTCCTTGACACTTACGAGTGAACCCATGACAGACGAGTGAGAGCTTCAAGATCTAGTAAGAGAGTTCGAATAGAGGGGCCTACAGAGTCGTTTCGATCTCCCACATACATCTGTGCCCCATGAAGAAGCTCACCTAGCACCACCGTGGCCAATGTAGACACGGTCCGCGAGGAAAAAGTTTAAACCTGAAGTTCGTTCTAAGCGGAACGAAGACCGACACAGGAAATCAGGGCAAACATCAGGGACTCACCAGATGGACCCACCCAGTTCAGCACAGGTCCTAACTGGAGGATATGAGCACATTGCACCACCGCGGCCACCGTATCTCCAGCCCGTTCGGCCAGGAGTCCAGCCACCCCGGTGGACAAAGCAGTTTACATTAAGCACACCCTCGCTGCCACCGGGTGTACAGCTGGTCGGAACCATGATAGGAAAAATAGACCGGCTTAAGTATGCCGACCATGACACAAATGATCATAGCAAGTTTCCACAGTTTGCACCTGCTCAATACTTGCATCGCGTCAAATACCCAGACAATGGCACGACACTACTCGAAGTGCAACAGTGGGCTGTCGGCTTGGACACAGCTGGCCTACTAAAAATTCTTGATGTTCCTCATTTTGGGCGCAGCACACAGGTGACCATCGTCGTTAAGCAACTGCTAGCATTAGTACATGACGACCACTTGTGGATAGGAGACAAGTAAATTCCTATCAATAGCGAGCTCATTCATAAGATCAAAGGCTTACCGATAGCAGGGCCTGATCCGGGCATTGAATTTCCATCAAAACACGAGGATACGAAGCTCGCGCAGAGCATGAAGGACCGTTTCTGCCTGACCAAGGGGAAACAAGGGTATCACACTTCCACGATTGAGGACCAGAACATCCGCTTCGTAGATGATCTCTTAGCGTGCAAACTCTTGCGAAAGTGTAGGCCCACTGAAGTTCCTACCCTGGTTATCAGAATCTCTATAAACTGCGCTGAGGGTTACACTTACAACTGGGCCACATACCTTGCGAGGGAATTCCTGGAAGATGCCCGTGATGCATAGGAAAAAGGTAGACCCTTTCATTATTCCTGTCTATTAATACTTATTGCACTTATTGGGTGGAAAGAACCCACTGAGGCTCAGTTCGTGGAGGCACCCCCAAGCATGCCGGGTGCAGTAAGGTACGCATCCCTCTGGATATCGCCGAACAAAGTATCTCACCAGATGACGAACACTGTGTTTGCCTTTTATGGCATGAGTATACACTACAAGATCTTGCGAACACCACGTCTTACCAATGAGTTTCTCTCTCAATATGAAGGCACCGCGAACTTCAGTGCCAACATGCATCATGTTTTCATTCAAGCCCGTGCAGATCCAACACATTAGTGGTTCAAGTTACTGTTGGAGACATTTACCTTCATACTCACTCTTTCGGTCAAATTGGCCTAGTTAAACCACTATCCTAAGTTTAATTGACATCAATGGAGCATTAATTACCATCATCCCAGTCACTCCCACGCCTACCTACAGTCAAGGAGGCTAACTTAGCCTTCTCCTACAGTCAAGGAGGCTAATTGGAGCACTCCATAGGTGATCTGTGTGACATTCATGCACCTAATTGCTAACTGGTGATTACTTTCAGTTCAACCAATCAGTTACAGTCAGTTAAGGCACCTCCATTCATTAAATATATTATTTAATGATTATTTATTATTATTTTAATGAACTGGAGTGAACAAGGCGCGTTCACCAAATTCTGATGGTCAGTTCAGCTTCAGTTAACCTCATCAGGGTTTATTGGAGTCATGCAGTACTAGAACCTGATGATATTCCTCCACTTATCACATTGGAACATCCACCTCTTCCTCAAAGGTGGAGATTAGACACGGACGGTTCTTTCGAACCGATAGGAGTTAGTGAAGTTCTGGGTGAACCAGAACTTAGGGAAAACCATTTTGATTTAACTACAGTTGAGATAGAAGACTTGCAGGATGACGAGTTTGTAAGGAAATTTAATTCACCTATAACTGACTTAAATGATCCTGTGATCATTCAGGTTCATCCTTTCAATTCACTTGTGATTGGTGTCCGTCTAGGTAGACTAGTGTCTACTGTAGGAGAAATTTATTCTACTTCCACCTTAGCCACTCTGGCTAAAGGGGTGCCACCTCCCATGATAGGTTCCCCTAGAACAAGTATACCTAATACACCTTTAACTCTAGCTAGCCAGGTGGTTCAACCACCAGATCCCATAAGTTTAGCAGGTACTTATGGTGGTATGGTCACTGGGATTCCTAGTGTACCTTCAATTCCCACTTCCTTCACACAACTGCTGAGAGTGGTCCAATAGGATCCTCAGCATTTGTATAGGATTTTCCCTAGAATGGAGGGAACATTCCCCCATCCACTCCATATGTAGGTCCGACACCCACATATGTAGGGGTGCAGTTCAGAAACCCTAATCCTTATGGTCAAGGCTTTAAAACTCTGGTTTCAGCTTCTTTCATGAGCTCTCTTTTCTTGCTTTTCAGTGCAGGGATACCTACTCCTATGTTCCAAACCCTAGCTTAGACTAGGGAAGCTAGAACCTCATGCACTGCACCACACATAAACAATCCATTGGCTTATGGATGGAATCCTTTCCAAAGTAGCCCAACCACTTCGCAACTGACAGTAGGGGGCAACCCTTCCTTCACATATGGGAACATGGGGGTGTTGCTAGGGTTTTAGCCCTAGCTTGTACGAATGAGTACCTACTAAGGACAATGGATTCCTTAGTAGCAGTTCAAATGATATATGAATTAAAATCTATAACTGAAATAAAAAACTAATTTAGACATTTATGAAGCAAAACAATAGAAAGTAAATAACATGAAAAAAAAACAGTAAATAGTAAATAATGATCTTTATTGATGTTACCTCCAATGTGGAGGGTGGTGAAGTCCGTTGCGTTGGCCCGATGTCGGTTGCTCCGAGCTTCAAGCTGCTTCTTCTCTTTCTCCAATGGTGGAAATGGGCCAAAAGGGGGCTCTCACGGTGAAAGTAGCTTCAATGGTGAGCTAGGGTTTCACGAGCAATTTTGGCAGAGGCAGGATACTTGTGATTGTGGATTTTGAATAAGGGGTCTCCATCACTTATTTATAGTTGGAAACCATGCGGTTTTAGGGTTAGGGTTTCAGCTGTTTAGGGTTTTTTCCTCATTTTCCTCATTATTTTATATTTTATATTCCTTTTTGGAGATTTTTGCTTTTTTGGAGGAATTTTGGATATTTTTAGAGGAAAAGAGGGTTTTATGGCCTTTTGGAGCCATTTTAAGCCTTTTGGAGGCTTTTTGCATGGTTTTATGGGTTTTAGATGGAAATATGGTGGGAAAATGGACAAATGAGCCATGTAATGGGGTAGATGAGGTAGTGAACCCTTTTTGGGTGATAACAGATTGCCCCCTGATGTGCGAGGGCAGGAGCTCATCGTATGGCCGATGGACATCATAAGTCATATTTGGTTTTCCTGGGGTGTGGAGAAGAGAAAGAACCAGCTGAAGTCCGGAACACCGATCTCGAACCACCTGCAAGGACTGAAAAGTACATAACCTCAATAATGGATGAGGAATCATCTGATCATCTAAACGAGGCGGGCATTCCCATGCTCGTATCAGGATATAGCATAGTAATAACAATGAGGTCCAAAATATGGGGACCTTAACATACACATGTCCTCAAATACTGAATGAGGAAGAATCTCAATAGATGGACAAGGTGGGCATTCCCATGCTCGTATAAAGATACATAAAAATCACTTGTGAGGCCCAAAATTAAGGACCTGTAGTAGATAATCACTGTGCATATCATGAGGGTCCGGAAGGGACACCAATCTGGAACATACTGCTGAGCTGACCATGTCTGATCTGAAAAACTGATACATTGGAATGGCAGCAGTGCTACTGAATGTGGTTCTGAAGGAACTGATGCACTGCTGGATCAGAATGACAAGAGTCACACTCGTAATGGTACACTGATCTGGAACTGAACTGGGTACTCAAAGAAGCATAGAACTGAATGGCTTCCGAATACAATCACCAACACAGCTCGGACATCCACGGTAACATATAACTGGGCGTTCCGAAGTGACTCACCAATGTGCTAGAGTCGGGGGAAATCCGGGGTCTTCGACAAATCATGGACTGGATATGAATCCTGCGCGATTCTCAACGATGCGATCAATGTGCTGAAGTCAAACATGTGAGAAACAACCATTCGGAGAGGTAATAATGATTCCTCTCGAAATGGTCCATAGGCACGCACCACAGATGGTGATGTGTCCAAGGCGTAGGGACCTCTAGGTCTATCTTCTGGAATAAAGGAGTTGTCGTCAACAGAGGGAGACCTGCAAATATCAAGGCAATGATGTTTCCTTGACAGGAGCGCGAGGTGAAAAACCGAACTGTGATAGTACTGATGGCAGGAGTGAAAAACTGGGGGGAATAACTGGGCAAGTAGAGTGGGTGGACTCAAACTTCCTTTGTTCAGAGTATGATGGAGGGGAGGATCGAGCAGCATATGAGACTGACTGGTGGTAAGGGGATCATAGCGGTATAGGATCTGAGTGTGATTGGGCTGAGGGAGACTCAAGCTGTGGTAAAATGGTAGGAGACTACAGAATACTCTGAACAAAGGTGACCTGATTGGGGGTACTGCCGAGAGGATCGATCATAGCGCCAAGAGGCACGGGGGGACTTCTTCATGGGTTAGGGAACTAGCAGAAGTGTGGATATAAAGTGGTACTGTCATGTGGATTTTACGAGCCCATGACAGTTCATGCTCGTGGTTGCTTTCAATTTTAAGGAGTCTGAAAGCAAATAAGAAGACTCTGAAGTAATGGAATGATACTGTCGTGTGGATTTTACGAGCCCACGACAGTACATGCTCGTTGTTTCTTTCAATTTTAAGGAGTCTGAAAGAAAATAATAAGACTCTGAAATGATGAAATGGTACTGTCGTGTGGATTTTACGAGCCCATGACAATTCATGCTCGTGGTTGCTTTCAATTTTAAGGAGTCTGAAAGCAAATAAGAAGACTCTGAATTAATGGCCAGGCAAGGAGGAAGTGTTCAATCAAGGAATATTTATGATGACCAGGACTGAGGGTGGGGGGGAACACTAGTGGGCCTCCTTGCGGGGTGAATGAATGGTGACAAAATAACGAAATATTTGCAGTATGACAGGAGTGGATGGCTCATGTAAAATAATTGGATGACGACCGATGTGGCACACAAATCAATGCGGCAAGGTGTAGGGACGCACTGTTGTAATTGTACCAAGTGAGAGCGAGAAATGATCTCAAACATCATCACGAGCTTGGAAAAATGAATCCGGCGATATAAAAAGTGTTAAAAACGGAGAGCGGCCCAAGTGGCACGCAAACCGAGGCAACTATTGGTGTCTAAAAAATATGCAAAAAATGATGTAGTCAAAAAAATGCAACGAGGTGACCATTGGGATGATCTCGTCATGCTGATTCCAATGGTGGAAACGGTTCGGAAAAAGGACTCCGTATGGGTCCAGAATGGTCAAAATAAGAAAAAAGTCGACGGATTATAAATAGTAAGTGGCCCCAACATGACACGTCATTTGTACTAGTCGAGGTTGATTCGCGATCAGAGTGAACCAGAGCTTACGTGTGATTTTTGGACGATCCGACCGGTGGATTCGATATTCGGGAGAGCCAGGTATTCCGTTAAACTTACACCTGTTTTGTTTTTTGGGTTGGGAGGGTTGGTGGGCCCTAGGGGACGGTGTTGTACGGTCCACAGGCGTGGACCGTGGGTTTAGTGGTCAAAACCATGGTCTTCGATCGTGATTTTTGACCAGGACAGCCGCGGTCAGAGACCACGACTATTCAGCTTGATAGCCGCGGTCTGGATCGCGACTGTCAGACTTGACAGCCGCAGTCGGGACCGTGACTGTTCGGCTTAACAGCCGCGGTTTGGACCGCGACTGTGGGGCTTGAAAGCCGCAGTCTGGACCGCGACTGTTCGGCTTGACAGCCGCGTTCGGGACCGTGACTGTTCGGCTTGACAGCCGCGGTCTGGACCGCGACTATCGGGCTTGACAGCCGCGGTCTGGACCGCGACTGTCGGGCTTGACAGTCGCGGTCAGGACCGCGACTGTTCATCTTGACAGCCGTGGTCTGGACCGCGACTGTCGGGCTTGACAGCCGCGGTATGGACCACGACTGTTCGGGGTTATGGATGGGTGGGTAGGTCTGTTATTTGGACATGAGCCTAATGAGACTTCTTTGTGTGATTTGCAGGATGCCACGGGTGATATGGCGTGAGAGGGAGATGCCAGAGGACCTAGTGACTGCCATCCGAGAGGACCGTCGGGTGCGGTCCATGCTGGGGCTCTTCGGACTGCTGAAGTTCGCTGAGATCCCGATTATACGGTCAGCAGGGTTACTACTGAACCGCTTGATTGATTTCTGGGAGCCCGAGACACAGGCGTTTCGGGTGCAGGGAGAGAGGGTGGAGCTCACCCTAATTGATGTTTATTTCTTGACGGGGTTACCCTTCCTGGGGAGGGTAGCAGATACACAGCCGTGGGTCTCCATGGATCTGGATATAGATGACTTGGCAGTGCGGTTCTGCAGGGAAGACGCGAGGGTGCATAGGAATGTACTCCGGATTCAGGACTTACGGGAGCCAGCAGTACGTGTGATGGCAGCCTGTGTGGTACATATTTTGGGATCCCAGTCACTTGAGAAGGTGTCTGGGGGTCAGATGCAGATCGTAGAGCGAGTACTGGCTGGGACTTATTTTACGTGGGGCCAGATGTTCCTTCGCTGCGGTCAGCGAAAACTGTTGCTAGGGTTTTAGCCCTAGCTTGTACGAATGAGTACCTACTAAGGACAATGGATTCCTTAGTAGCAGTTCAAATGATATATGAATTAAAAGCTATAACTGAAATAAAAAACTAATTTAGACATTCATGAAGCAAAACAATAGAAAGTAAATAACATGAAACAAAAACACTAAATAGTAAATAATGATCTTTATTGATGTTACCTCCAATGTGGAGGGTGGTGAAGTCCGTTGCGTTGGTCCGATGTCGGTTGCTCTGAGCTTCAAGCTGCTTCTTCTCTTTCTCCAATGGTGGAAATGGGCCAAAAGGGGGCTCTCACGGTGAAAGTAGCTTCAATGGTGAGCTAGGGTTTCACGAGCAATTTTGGCAGAGGCAGGATACTTGTGATTGTGTATTTTGAATAAGGGGTCTCCATCACTTATTTATAGTTGGAAACCATGCGGTTTTAGGGTTAGGGTTTCAGCTGTTTAGGGTTTTTTCCTCATTTTCCTCATTATTTTATATTTTTTATTCCTTTTTGGAGATTTTTGCTTTTTTGGAGGAATTTTGGATATTTTTAGAGGAAAAGAGGGTTTTATGGCCTTTTGGAGGCATTTTAAGCCTTTTGGAGGCTTTTTACATGGTTTTATGGGTTTTAGATGGAAATATGGTGGGAAAATGGACAAATGAGCCATGTAATGGGGTAGATGAGGTAGTGAACCCTTTTTGGGTGATAACAGGGGGAAATTCCCTCTAATCCCCTAGTTGGTACTTTTAATTATCCAGTTAGACCAAATTTCCCTTTCATGGCAACATTAAATTTTCTAGATTTGTCAAAACTAATGAATGACCCGATGGGACATAACTCCTCCTGGCCACCTGTTCCTACCAAGCTTCCTTTGGATATCCCAAAATTTGAAGGTAAAGTTAGTGATGATCTAGGAGCTCATGTCACCACTTTCCATTTGTGGTGCTCTTCCAACTCACTGAACAAGGATACAGTTTAGTTGAGGCTATTCCAAAGAAATCTAACTAGTACTACAACAAAATGGTATATTGAACTGCCTTCTGATGTGTTTGACAATTTTTGGGATTTGGATAATGTATTCCTTAGTCACTTCCAACTTCCTGTCTAATATGATTTCGGGACAGACTTACTGTCTACCTTTCAGCAGGACAAGGCCACTCATATTTTGGATCACATCCAAGAGTGGAGAAGATAGAAGAGCCTTATCAAAGCCACTATTCCTCCTGAATTTTTATTAGAATGTTTCCTTAAATTCCTATTGCCATATATATCTAAGGATGTATCTACTTCGGGAGAGACCAATGAGGAAGAGGCTATCCTTAGGGCCCAACAGCTAGATTTGATATATTCTCAGTCTGGTATTTTATATGAGATCATCCTTGATGCACTGAGGCCAATGCATAATGTAGAGAAACCTAAGCCTAGACCCCATGCCAATGGTGTTGTTGGTTCTGCAAAATCTCCCACTGTAGAGTCTTTGGCTAAACAGCTCCATGATTTGTCAATCAAACATTCTACAGAGAAGGAAGCAAAGGCTGCCCCCTCACCCCAGAATGCAAATGTTTTTGCACAATGTTGGGCACTTGGGCAGACCCGGGTTAACACTTTACACGTCGCACCAACAAAAGACCCACTGTGTTGGCCCTTTCGGCAACAACCTGCGCGCAGGTTGTAGTCTCACCCGAAACAGCAATGGGGTGCCGCAGAATCAGGTTTCTACATGCAGAGAGGGGTATTACTATACCTTAGCCTTTCTAAATAATTACTAATCAACTTCTGATTAACTTATCATTCATTCATACATAATATCAC